>JAESVK010036814.1:4114-15282 GCA_017140935.1 Hamamelis virginiana
TATAATCACAATTATCTCAACACCACAATCAAATGACGTCTCCCACGTCTCTCAATATTACATCACAAACATTATAATTCATGAATAAGAAAGAGAAGACATGACCAACTATATAAAAACATACTGCATATCACTACTTTACGTTAGAATGCTATTTTATATTGCCCAAAAAATGAATCACAAGTGTAACATGGTACAAAATAGTACTTTAAATTTTAACCATTTACCTCCTCTCCATGTCAACCATCAATCCGAATGCAATCCATTGGCCATGCAACTGTAGTTCCATAAGCTTCATCAAGGGTTAAAAACTCGCGTGTTGGACGAGGCAAGGCAACATCTCTGACAAGTATTTCATCCACCCAAACCTCATAGTAACCATAACCAAGTGGCACGTGGTGCACACTACTGGTAGGATCTGTAGATGAAATCTTACCCCGTGCCACATCAATTTTGTCCCCAATCCAATTGATCAAAGTGCATGCGGCATTCTCCAACGAACCACCACTAGGAACCTCTGTTCCTGCCTGTTGTGCCTAGCATTGGGAGCATGAGAGGAAAAAACGTTAGATGATCTATGAGTAAAGCATATATATAAACAAATTTGATTTATACAAATTTACCTGCCCACTAAAGTTTGCACTAGGCATTGTACTACTTTGTGTCTGGCCCTGCAAAAGTATGGATATTGCATTATAAACAATTATGTTATAAATCACATGTTTTAATCTCACATTTTATGTCTAAGTTGTCCGCTTACCAATTGTATGCCAGCTAAAGCCAGAGCTGCCTCCATCAACCTTAACCTTTCAGCCAAATCACTGAACCCGCTTACCTGTCGCTTCAGTTCCTGTATCTCATCTCTCATCACTTGATTGGTTCTGTTTGATTGGATTGTTGTGCGAAGCATAGACGGCGTAACCCCAAACTCCATCCCACGTACTCTTCCTGGGCGCTCACGACCAAATACGTGAGTTAGGGCATCATCGTCAATGCCGGTGGGGTTTTGGACTGCAGGAGATTGTGAATATTGGTCCATTTGTTCCTGCACGTACCATTGTTAATATTTATATGACAATATCTATTTACATTATATGTAAAAGAGAAAATCACTTACAATATATTGGGCAACTTGGTCACTAACTGGTTTGTCTTTTGGAGCATAGCCTTTTTTCCACACTAAAACTCGATCCACTGGTGGATCTTCAGCTGTACAATTCTGTTTCTACAATTAATGTATGGGACATTCCATATTGATTAGTAATTCGGGAGTTACACATTTAAAAAGTATTGCACATGTGTCAAGATTACAAAAAGAAATACTTATTACCATTTCATGCTCCAACCGAGCAAATCCTTTACGGGATGTGCGGTGTACTATATTTTGATGCGACCGCATATCTTTCATTTTGTCACTTTTATCCTGTTCAAAAAAGCAAAAATATGTTTACAAAAAAGAAATACAATCATAAAATTAAATTTCCAAAAAGTGACATTTTTCTCTAAATACCAAAGTGACAAAAACCTTGAACTGTTTTGATTTTCGATGCAGAACAAATTGCTTCCAGTGATCCAAGGAAACATAATTCGGCCTTATGCTTTCTTCTGTCTGTCCCTTTTTGGGTTTTCTTAACGCACGAGTCAAATTGCATCTCTCGTCCCGCAAAGATTTACCCATTTTGGACATAGCATACTGGTAGGCATCAACTTTCATTGTGTACCTTTGCTGCAATGTTCCAGAAGCAAAACTTTTAGTTAGTTACATTTAAAACATAAATAAATATGTGTTAAGATAAATTATATATCTATAAGATACCTTCACTATAACCCACAACCGTTGCTTGATATCATCGTCAACATTACGCCAATCATCATAAATGATTGGCACTCGCTCTCTTGCCAATCGTCCTAAGAAAGTGGAGAAAGGTTGTGAATTTCTAGCAATGGGTTGACACCTTTCATTGAAATAAACATCCATTTGATCTTCATCAATTTTAAATTTAGCACGTCCTCTCCCTTTCTTGACTTTAATTCCTTTTCCTTTAGGGTCATGCTCGACCCCTAAATCAACCTGTTCCCCTTCTTCAGAAGAATCTGAAGAATCTCGTCTCTGGCCCAAATCTTCAGGTTCTATTTCTGCTCCCTCTCGTAAGACAGCCGCTATGACTGCTTCCCTTTCTTTCTGAGCTTTCTTCTCCCCCTTCTTAGAACTCTGTAAACAAAATGGAAAAATATTATTTAAATGGTTAGAGTAAATAACTTTGGGACGTCGGCAATATAGAAATCATAATTATAAAACAATAAGCTATAGTAAGAGTTACCTCTCCTTTTTGGTTGTTCTTCATCGTTCGTTATAAGAACTCAAATCTGATTTGAGGCAAACAAAATGGAGAAATATATAATGATTAGAATGTCACACAATTATAAAACAATAAAAGGGCACAAACATGATACAGAGAAAAAATGTGAATAATAAATGTAATGCAACCATAAAAGATACAGAGCAAAAATGTGAATAATAAATGTAATGCAACCATAAAAGATACACATTTTAGTATCTCACACACACAAAGAGGTAAATAATTGGAATAAGCTTTAACAAAAGGTTATATAATTTAGTCTAATCAAGAAAACCTACATTAATGCCCATCAAATTCAATACAATGCCCACAAGGACCAAAACCAGATAATTATATAGTGTGGCTTCACAAATTGACCTTAAACAATATTCATTCATCTTCCACTTCAATGGCCTCACAATTAGGCCTTACATAATGTTCATCTTCTTCAATGGGGTTCAAATCAAGTCTTACTACATCAATTGGATTATGTGGCATGTATGCATCCTCATCAAACATCTCCAATTCGTGAAAGCCCCTAGGTGGTGCTTTTAGCACAACATACCAAGCTAAACCTTCTATATCCTTAGAATAAAACACTTGTTTTGCCTGTGAAGCTAGAATGAATGGATCTTTTTCAAATTGACCAAGTCCGTGTTCAAGGTTAACCAACGTAAAGCCATCGTCAACTTTAATACCATCCACAATGTTTGCCCATGCACAGTTGAATATTGGGATTTGGAATCTGTAGTAGTCCAATAGAATTATGTCTTCAATAACCCCGTAATAAGAGATCTTCCCAACCACTTGAGCATTGTCCCTTGCACTTGATCGACACACCGTTTCTGCATCAATGGAAACTCCACTATTTTGTGTCTCCCTAATGGCGTGCCTTGTGTGAAATCGTTGTCCATTGATTACGTAGGCCAAATATGACTTTATATGCTTTCTAGGACCAAGAGATAGCCAACGCAATGTGTCCGACACGCTACTATCACTCGAACGAACCTTCTCCTTTAACCAATCGCAGAAGGTATCGTTGTGTAAATTCTGTAGCAAAGTTTCATTCCTTAATAAACGCCTCTTCGAACGCTTAAGCTCCTCCACATGCATGCTAATAAGAAGTGAGAATATAAGACAATTGTATAAGGTGTCGGGCGTATACAAATACAAATATAAATGGTGGAAATAATTATGATACTAACTCTAAGTATAGTTCCACTTCTGCAGTATTTCTCAATACATAAAGGTGGGCAATATGTAACATATCATCAGACATAATTGATTCCACACCCTTCGATAGTGGACGTCCTTCTAATATTCTTTCATGTTCCACTTCTTCGTTTCGAGCATGCTTGTGACCTATTTTAGCTGCCTGTTTAATGTACCCACTGCAGAAATCCATGCACTCTTTAGCTGCATAACATTCAGCTATGCATCCTTCAGGTCGCGCACGATTCCTAACATATCCCTTAAGTATCTTCATGTATCTAAAAACGCAAAATAAAAGCAATTGTTAACTTGCGATACTATAAACACTATGAAGTGCAAAGATAATCAAATAAAATGATAGTGGACCACCTCTCGAATGGATACATCCAGCGATATTGGACTGGCCCGCAAAGACGTGCTTCCCGTCCCACATGGATTGACAGGTGAATCATAATATCGAAGAATGATGGAGGGAAATATCTCTCAAACATGCATAGAGTCTCTACAATATTGTATTCAAGCACCTCGACTCTATCTCTGTCTAACACCCGCTGGCATAGTTCATTGAAGAAAGCACACAGTCGGAATATTGCATTTCTTGTGCCCTTTGGTAAAGATCCCCTCAATGCTACAGGCAATAGCTGCTGCAACAATACATGACAGTCATGGGACTTGAGACCTACTATTTTGCACTCCTCTACTGAGACACAATTCCCGATATTTGAGGAGTAACCATCAGGTAGCTTTAAGTCTCGTAGCCTAAAACAAAAAAGCTTTTTCTCTGCCTTCGATAAGGTGTGAGGCGCTGGAGGCAAGGACCTTGCACCCTCATCCACATGCAAAGCGTGCCTAATATTTAACTTCTTTAAGTCTGCACGAGACTTAGCGTTGTCCTTCGACTTTCCCGTCACATTCAACAATGTATTAACTAGACTCTCGCAAATATTCTTCTCTATGTGCATAACGTCTAAGTTGTGACGGCAAAGTAAATCCTACAACACCATTTATAAAGATAAAAATGAGGGTTTAATAAAATGTAACGCCAACTATTAAATAAAAATTGACAGGAAGACGTTAAATAATTCGACTATTACTTACCTCCCAATATGGTAACTCAAAAAATAAAGACTTCTTTGTCCAAGGTGTGGGTGGCTTGATGGCATTTATCTTCCTCTTTTTTTTCCCCTTTTCTTTCCTCCCCCAATCATTTTGAAAATTACTCACTGCATGCCAAGCATCACGACCAGTCACGGGTTTGGGATTCAGTTTGAGTTCTTTCTTTCCATTAAACCAACTTTTTTTCTTCCTATATGGATGGTCGGGTGCAAGAAACCTCCTGTGGCCCATGTAAGCCCACTTGTGACTATAATGCAGCCATTTTGAACAAGTGCCAACACCACACACAGGACATGCCTTCTTTCCCTTTGTGCTATAACCAGACAGGTTTGCATAAGCTGGGAAATCATTAATTGTCCACATCAAAACTGCCTTCAGAGTGAAGTTGGACTTACTAAATGCATCATATACACCCACACCGTTATTCCACAACTCCTTCAAATCATCCAAAAGTGGCTCCAAGTACACATCAATGTTATTCCCTGGTTGCTTTGGCCCTGGGATAAGTAAAGACAACATCAATTGTTCCTTTTTCATGCATAGCCATGGAGGAAGGTTATATATAGTAAGTATCACTGGCCAACAACTGTATGAAGTGCTAAGATTTGCAAAAGGATTGAACCCATCAGCTGCAAGACCAAATCTAATATTCCGCGGCTCAGATGCGAAAGAGGGCCATAGTTGGTCGATGCATTTCCAAGCCAAAGAATCAACCGGATGCCGCATCTTATTATCTGTACTTCTATGAGTGGAATGCCACGTTAGTTGTTCAGCCATTTCCGATGACATAAAAAGCCTCCTAAGTCTTGGTATTATTGGGAAATAACGCAAGACTTTTGCTGGGACTCCTTTTTGAATCTTTTCAGACCGTTTATTCACTTTCCACCTTGAAGAACCGCATTTTGGACATTCCTCCTTGTCCTTATTATCTTTCGTAAACAGACAACAATCCTTCACACATGCATGTATCTTATCAAACTCTAAACCAAATGCACTAAGTAACTTCTTCGTCGAATACATAGAATTGGGAAGTGTGTTATCAGGGGGGAGCATGTCACAAAGGATCTCCAGGAGTTCACTAAAACTTTTGTCAGTTAGACCATTTGCCATTTTATGCTTGAATAATACCACAACTGCCGAAATCCGTGTGTATTTCGTACAACCAGGATACAAAGGTGTCTCAGCTTCTGCTAATAGATGCATGAAATCCGGCTCTTTTCTCTGATTTGTGTCTTCTAAAACATCACCTGTCTCATCCATAACTGCATCTCTTTCACCTGTCTCATCTATATGTGCATCTCTATACATCCTATGTGTCCATGTCATATCAACACCTTTTTGTTCACAAGACGCACTTGGAGGTTCTTCCCTGTGAAGAACCCACGTGGTGTACGTAGGATCCATCCCTTTCATCACCAAGTGCTCAAACACTGTACTAAAATTTTGGTGATGTAAGTTCCGACACTTAGTGCAAGGGCATGAGATCATGTCAGCATTTTTTGAATTTGCTCTAGCTATTTCAATGAACTTACGTGCTCCAGATTCATATTCGGTCGAAAAACGACTAAAATGCAACCAATCCTTATCCATAGTGAGATTCCAACCTCTTCACCCTAACTCGAATACGACAAACGATACAATATCTATTAGGCATGGGAGAAATCAATAATTACGAAAGAATATACAATACAATATGATATCTACAACCTTAAACTCCTTCCTAACAGCTAGAACACTATAATCACCCATCTAAAATATAAAAGGAATCATCGAAATGTTAGTGAACCCAGGCAATAAGGTTAAACCAAAATGACATTAAAATATATCACTGACAAGACTATATATATATATATATATATATATGTCTCATCTAAACTAAAATAACACTATAACCTGTCTCATCTAAACGCCGTGAATGTATTTACGATTTTGGGATGGATAAGTGGAGGAAACTAGGGCGCGAGGAAAAGAAAAGAAAAGGAGGGAAAGAAAATTTCATGGCGGACTTTTTACGGCGTTTAATAAACGCCGTAAATACTTCTACTTTTTAAGGCGTTTAAATCACGCTGTAAATACTAATGCTATCCTTTTACGACGTTTTATAAACGCCGTTAATACATACATTTTTACGGCGTTTAATAAACGCCGTAAATACTAATTCTTTTACGACTTATATTATAAAACACTGGAAGCGTGACTTTTTAACCACTGTTTACGGCGTTAGATATAAACGCCGTTAAAAAAACGCCGTAGATACCTCTTTTTCTTGTAGTGAACTGAGTGATATACCACTATCTTCAAGCGAGGGTGGGGAATTAGTTCCTGATATCGCTAGAGACAGTGAGAGTCGTCCTCAGACTAGTGGGAGTGTTCCAATATTAGTACTTCCTGAACCTCTTGAGCCGCGCCGTAGCAATAGAGGTAACATTCCTCGTCGTCATTTTGAGATTGAGGGGATGCTCTACTTTGTGCTATTAAAGGGGAAGATGAGCATTCTTATTGAGAAGCGCTCTCTTCACCTATTAAGGGAGAATGGATGGCTGCAATGCAGTATGAGTTGAGCTCCATGGATAAAAACTCCGTATGGGAGTTGGTTGATCTTCCGCCTGGGCGCAAAGTTATTGGAAACAAATGGGTTTTGAAAGTTAAGCGCAAGGCAGACGGATCAATTGACAAGTACAAGGCACGTCTTGTGGCGAAAGTTTACCCAACAAGAGGGTATAGATTATGATGAGACATTTTCCCCTGTTGTGAGGATTGCCTCCATTCGCCTTATCCTAGTTATTGTCGCTCAAATGGATTTAGAGCTTTTTCAAATGGATGTTAAGACTGCATTTCTCAATGGAGAACTAGATGAAGAGATCTACATGGCTCAACCTATGGGTTTTGAAGTCAAGGGACAAGAGCGCAAAGTGTGCAAGCTCAAACGTTCCATTTATGGTCTCAAGCAGTCATCTAGACAATGGTATTTCAGATTTCATAACTCAATTACCTCTTACGATTTTGAGATGATTGAAGAGGAATATTGTGTGTATCTGAAGTGTTCAAAGAAAAGTGTGCTTATCCTATCTTTGTATGTTGACAACATTCTCATAGCAGGAAATGATAAGGACTCTATTGTCGCCACTAAGAAGTGGTTGTCCTCTACTTTTGAGATGAAAGACATGGGTGAAGCAAATTTTGTGCTGGGAGTTCAGATTGTTAGAGACCGTTCTAAGAAGCTTCTTGGTTTGTCTCAAGGGACTTACATAAAGAAGATTCTTGAACGATTTCGCATGGAGAACTCTAAACCCATTGACACCCCTATTGAGAAGGGGAGTGCTTTGTGCTTGGACCAATGTCCTAAAACAGATGAGGAAAAGAATCGCATGTCCACAGTGCCATATGTTGAGGCAGTTGGGAGTCTTATGTACGCCATGTTATGCACAAGGCCAGACATATGCTTTTCAGTTGTCATGGTAAGCCGTTACCAGAGTAACCCAGGACCTGCGCATTGGGCAGCTGTGAAGAGGATTTTTCGTTGCCTCCGAGGGACAACAGACTATGCCTTGTGTTTCCATAGGGGTGACTTGAGGTTGAAGGGATACAGTGATGCTGATTGGGCTGATGATAGAGATGGGCGCAAATCCACATTGGGTTATGCGTTTATTCTTGGAGGTGGAGCTGTATCTTGGTGCAACAAGAAGCAAACCTGTGTTTCTTTATTTACGATGGAGTCTGAGTATGTGGCATGTGCAGCAGCTGTTCAGGAAGCTGTCTGGTTGAGGAGATTCTTGCATAGCCTAGGTTTTATAGCTTATTCTGAAGAGGCTGTAATATTGTATTCTGATAGTACTGCAGCCTTGGCGTATGCAAAGGATCCTAAGTACCACGGGAAATCCAAACACATTGATATCAAGTACCATTTTATTCGGGATGTGGTCGCGCGGGGTGAGGTGGTCATGAAACACATTTCCACAGGAAGCATGGTAACTGATCCCTTGACTAAGCCTATTGCTAGAGTTGTGTTTCAGTCTCATGTTGGTAGTATGAGATTGTGTAGGATTTGACACCTTTATGAGTTGTATTTGACATTATTATTAATAATAATTACTTATTGAGTTTTATTGTGATTTACTCTAAAGATAATTATTCTTGTGTGCATATTATTCTTAGTACATGTCACTAGGCTAGAATTCACCTACTCACACAGGTAATTCACCTTGACGCTTAAGCAGCGAGCAAGATGAGACTGAGGAATCTAGGGCACTCAGGTGGAGAGCTAAGATTCCACTTATTGATAGTCGCCTTAGTTATGACTAAGATGAGATTTCTAGTGAATCGTTCATTGAATTCTTTCTATGATTCTGTGAAGCCTGAGATGGCCAGGTGTGAAGTTGGGCGCTTTTGTAGCGACTAGACATCCATCTGTATGGTGTTATTTTGATAGTGACATGCTCATTTACATGAGTTAACACCATAACATACATGTCATACTGTATGTGCTTAATGCTGATAAGCAGTGGGAGTGCTGGATGATCCCTTCTCCACTACTGTGTGAGCCATTGAGATCTTGAGGGATCTAACCTATGACCTTGTAACCTAAGGCTCAGTCATGAAGAGGATGCTCGATGTTGCTACTTTAGCATGCTTCCTAAGGGTTATGATTTATACAGCCACATGGGGCATGTTTAGGAAAGCAATTGAGTCTAATTGAATTGGTGTGAGTTCTTAGGGAAGATTAATTTACTGATGCACCATGTCATGAGTTTATAAGCTGGCCAGCGCTTATGTCGACTTTGTGTTCGATATGAGTTGTTAAACATGCACTTGATATATTGTGGGATTAAGTATTGCTCACTGTGAGGGATTGAGAATACTTGATTTGGTGTTGAAGAAATTATCTAGGACATATAGCTTTTGGGTGATGTATTTTTGTTAGCCTTAGTGGTGGTTTAATAACTATACTCCCGTCGTTGTTCGTTTCTTCTCGCAATATCGCACGGCCCATTTCCTGTATGAAGAGATGAGTAAGTGAGTTAATTGAGATGATTTGCCCGTTATGGGCGAGTGGGAGCTGTTAGAATTTTGGGGTGGGCTTTGGCCCAATCCATATCCGCCCATTGTGGGCAGGAGGTCCAACCTGATTTGAATTCCCATTTGGATGGGATAAGGATAAGTCCCTTATTCAAATCAGGCTCTAATCCTATTGAAGACAGGGATAAAGGGATAAGTCTCATATTTGAAGTATAACTCCCTTATTATTATAAGGGAGCAGCCATCTAGCAAAAGTGTATGAACGTGAATCACTCCCTCCCTAGCATACTCTCTTTCACTCTCTCACTAGAACTCTCTCTTGAGAATCACCATTGCAGCTCTCCTTAGACGTGGGTTCGTGAACGGATTGGGTATAGCTCGCTGTGGTTATACTCTAGATTGCGAGGATCAGAGGAACCTGCACAGAGGCTCGTAACAACAGGACGTTGGCATCCGCATCGGGTTTATTCTGCATTAAGGTTAGTGACTTTCATTACCCGATATATATTAATTGTATATGTGCTGTATGTGATGCATGAACACTTGCACATACACTCAACAGAACAAAATTTCTGCACTATAATATATTCTTACTAATAGAATAACAGAACATAAAACAGATGTTATTATTAAAAAAGAATTAAATAATTACTTTAAAAGCAAAAATATTTGATGTCTCTCTTAATGAATAAAAAATATAAAATAATATCATGTTTTAGTGTTCGCTTTTGGAAATGTTCCTCTAAAATAAGCAATAGATCTTGAAACCAAAAATATTATCATCATAATTGTAGATGGGATCAATTTTCTTCTCCACTTGATTACCAAAATTCTATCCCATTTCCAGCTATTCAAATTATCTTTTTCAAAAGTGTTTCTCTTGATGAATAAAGAAAAATCACTTTTTTTTTTATCGATCATATGGCAATGTATCTTCTAAATTATTGTAATTATTATTATTGTTATTATTTCTCGATGGAAGGGTATCCAGTTTTTGTTGGACTTGTCTCCTTGGATTCCATTCCAACTACTCACATCGGGATGGAGCAGATAGAAACTACTGTCTGGAGATACAAGGCATATATGGTTATAAATTATTATTTATTAAATAAAATGGTTTTATACCTAAAAGACTTGGTATAAGATCCTTGTATCAATAGGTCCTTCAAAAATTAGGATTTTAATAAATTCAAAAATTATGGCAAAAGGACCATTGTAACTTTCAGTTTTGCAGAAATTATGTTATTTGTTATGGAATAAAAAAAATAAAAATGCTGCTTTAAAATACTAAAAGCCTCTTGTGAGGCTTCTGGGCTAAGGTCATTGAGCAATGACAATTAAAAAAATGCCCTTATTCTAACACCTAAATGTATAAACAAATAAATCATCAAGTGAAAACCCTAATCCATCCGGCCATTGTAATCCCAGCTTCCTTCTTTGATTCTTGCCAATACCCATTCTTCACTCTTCATACAACACTAATTT
>JAESVK010036822.1:0-12299 GCA_017140935.1 Hamamelis virginiana
AGAGGGATAAGAATTAATTCCGCTGTTTGGTGCTAATTCAAGTAGTCCGAATTAGTCTTTGTTTATCCCAACAAAGGGGACACAAGGACAACTTTTGAGGGAAAAATGCCCACCAAGTCCCAGTTAAAAGGGATGCATATCACAAAGAATTTCTTTCTTTTTTTTTTTTGTTACTTTTTTTTTTTTTTTTTTTTTTTTTAAGCTTTGGTTTGGGTATTCTGTAGATTCTGCAAGAACTCAAAACTGATTTTTAACACATCTAATCTTTCATGTTCCCTTTGGGAAAAAAAAAAAAAAAATACTTTCATTTCCCCAATCTCCATTGTTAGAATTAAACATCCATTCAAGAAATCAATTGATTTCAATTTTTTTTGTATGTGATTTAACCAGCTTGATCCAAGAATTAACAAGAGGGCTTTCATTGAGGAAGAAGAGGAAAGGCTTTGAGCTGCTCATTGATTGTACGGTAATTAACATGAGGACTCTCTCTCTCTAGGATCATCCATTATCCCAGAAGCGATAAGAGAGAGAAAGTGTTGGGGCAAGAGGAGGAAGTGGAGGACAGAGGAATTGGGCATTTGGCGTTTGGCTTCTGGCGTTTGGGCGGGATTTTATCGCCCAAACGGAACGGCTTTCATTTAGTGTGTACTCCCAAAATGCATCCCAGCTTGTGGTTTTTGTACCCAACCATTTCCCAACCATTGGATGTAAGACAGGATGATGTGGCATCATCCTATTGAAATCTCTGCAGACCTTTGCATTTTAAATCCCTGCAAAGGATTGGATTGATTTTGCATAAGGTGCACCTTATAACAGACTTTTTTATACTAAGATGCTAATATAAGGTGCGCCTTTGCATCAGGTGACCTCCATAATTCTATTGGGACAATTGCAAAACATATTTTAAAAAACCAATCATTGAATTAGCTAGGTATCTCTCCTATGAATATTACGTCTGCCAAAAATCACGGTAATCCAACGATTGGTTTTTTAAAAATGTCACAATAAAAAACTGTGATTTTTTTGTTTTTATGCAAAATTTTAAAATATAGCTATGAAAAATTGTGACTGTTAAAAACTATTACAGTTTTTTTCAGTGACATTTCTAAGAAATTGATAGTTGGATCACATTAATTTTTGGCATACATTATATGCTTAAGTACAATATCTAATCCAATAATCAACTTTTCAAAATATGCATCACACAATTATTTATAAGCTTCATATATGGTGATAGGATCATTTCTGTATATACTCACATATTATAAAGTTGATATGATTCATTTCAAGGCAGTGTGGTTGTTTGTTGTTGAATTTGAATATTAGTATGTTGAGTTCTACTTTGATGCATTATGAGCATGGATTTTTTTATCTTTTTTTGGAAAAATTACCCAAACGTTTTTGAATTTAGAGCTTTAATTATACCATGAGGTTCAATTTTATACTATGAGATCCTTGAGAATTTCAAATTTGTTGTCTATTTATTAAGTTAAAAAAAATTTAAAAAAAAATTCCTTCAACTTAGTGGTATAAAATGCTTATATCGGGAACTTATACTTTATAACCCTTTTTTTCCCTCTGATTTTCAGTCTTCTTGATCATTCTAGCCAAAAGGAAAAAAAAAAATGGAAAAAAAAAAAAGGAATATATGACTGATCAAATTAAAGTTGATTGATTTGGATGGTTACTTCAGGAGTATATTTTCAAATTCTCCATCAACATACATTTATTCAAATGAAATTGGTATTCATAGGGTTGATTTAGACTGAGGAAATAAAAGGCTTGTATACACAAATTGCACCAAAAAAATAAATAAATGTATAAAATCACCATCAAAACATTTTGGGTTGAGTCTGATAAGTTATTATAATTAGGTAGGAATGGTAGGATTAATTGCAGCCTCTTCCCAAAGTCAAGGAGTTGCTATTGTGTACAAATTGGAGCACTGTATGGAATGATTTTTAAATAAGCAATTAGGCAATTGCCCATATATTTAACACAAATTGCAGCACTTACATCTTTCAATGTGTAGTGGGAGACTTATCTTCTGCTTATTGGTTAATTGAATTAAAATTATAATTATCATGTAATTCAACAATGGGATATGTTTGGTTGACCCATATATATTCTTATTCATGGTTTGTAAAATTCAACGTGCGAGTACCGGTTACCTTAGTTAATATATATAATATTTGATCAAATAAAAGATTGGATGGCTGAGATTTAACCTCATGTAATCAAATGGTCATAAATTCTTTTTGGGTACCATACCCAAAAAATAACTTGGGCACCGTAGCAATCCTCGTGAGCAATTAGTGAGCAATGTAAATAGCTAGGTTGACATGTGTGATAAAGTTTGTGAGCAATTTGTTCATGTACCTATGGAAATTGCTAGCTATGTAAATAGCTCGGTTGATCGATATACTCTTTCAAGGTGTGAGCAATTTTCATATTGTCTACAACGGATACTTGAATGTCCGTTTGGATAGTTTAATTTCGGATTGTATAATCCTTGGTACAATATTTAGATTTGAGTAGGTAATTTCATTTCAAGAAAAATTTCAGCAGCTAATCGTCTTATTTTCTGCGTAAATATTTAGATGACATTTGGTTTAGTTTTTGGGAGGCTCCAAATGGGCTTCCTAGCCTTAAAAAGTCATTTTGGATAATAAAAAAAAATGCGTGTTACTTGGAAGTCTATTTGGGAGAAGTTAAAAAAGTTTTGTTGTGCATGTGTGCCTTGTATTCTGTGTTGGTACAGTAAGAATTAAAGACGGGAGATTTGGGATACGCCAAATGTGTAATTCGTCCTTTGTATGGAGACATATACTTCTTGCAAGTAACAGATTTTGGGTGTCTAATTTGTGTTGGAAGAGCAAGAGGAGAGTAGAGATAAATATTTGTAACTCTGGTTTTTCACAGTTTAGTGGAAGGAATCTCTCTACTACCACATAGGCAATATTGCTGAACCACATAAATTATGTCTTGTGTTTGCTTGTGATTTTTGCTTTAGTTTTCCTATATTACTATCGTGGTTTGTGGTTTTCTCTACAGGTTTGCTTTTAAAAACCCACGTTTGTAGGAATCATAACTTCCACACTTTTTGAAATAGAAGGACTTTTAAAATATGATCATGCCAAACATAATTTTTTTTTTTCAAATGACTTCTTAAAATGTTCATCCTATAAAAATCACTTCTTCAAAATTAAATGACTTTCATTTCAAAGAAGCTACACCAAATGCTACCTTAGACCATTATTATTAAACCCGGACCGGATCGGCCGGTTCAACCGGTTGGACCGGGAACTGGTCCCCTCTCCGGCTGGTTTAACCCACAAAAACCCGTTTTTTAAATAAACCGTCCAACCCGGCAGTTCAACCGATCAAAAAACCGGTTAAAAAACCGATCAACCCGTTTTTTTTTTTTTTAAAAGAAAAATTTAAGGTGCTAAAAATAGTTCCAATATTTTTAAAATCTCTTAAAGCCAAGAAGGCTAAAAGGGCAAATTAGTCTTAAAAATCCCAAATAACAAAAAAAAACCAAAGCACCTAATTTAATAATACAATATTCTTATCCTGCATTTTAAAAAATATATATAATAAAGATTGATCAATAGTAATTATCAATTTTCAATTTTGATGACTGCACATAAATTCAAATATATGAATTGATTGTACAAACATTTAAAAAAAATTATATTTTGAATCATTTACAGCTTTTATTCTAATAAATAAATAAATAAATAATATATTTATGACGTCACGGTTCAACCTAGCGGTTCAACCGGTTGAACCGGTTGACCCTTAACCCGGTAACTTCTCCGGTTCGATGAATGGTCCGGGTTTTAAAACAATGCCTTAGACTACGGGCATGAAGGGCCCGAGTCTAACCTGCATACTTCGAGAACTATGGGAAAATGCTGCCGAAATTTTATTGAAATGGAACAGGCCATTTGAGCTAGTTATGTTCATGTACATCATTATCTGACTCGACTGGCATGTTTTATTTATTTATTTATTTATTTTTATCAGCAAACAGAAAGATTTTATTAATTAATAAATGAGAAAACAGAAACACAAGACATGTAACACATGATAGTCCGGTCCAATAAAACTCAAACCAACCTCAAGAACCAAAAAACCCAAGAAACTAGAGCAACCAACCAAAAAACCTCAACATCATACCACAACACAAATAGAAAAAACCAATAGAAAACAAAAACCAAAAGGTCAAAACCTAGCCTCTCATGACATCAACCAAAAAGAACACAAAATTACTAAAAGCCAAAGCCATAAATCAACAAGGGATTGAGAAATGAGATGTGGGAAGTAGAGCAAAATGATCCTGTCTGAAAAAGCAGAGCAAGCCGACCTGTAACATATCTTGCAAGACCTTCAAACCTTTCGATCATGAATGGCACCCACCAAGAAAGCAGAGAAAAATGAGCTACTTAGAATAACTCGACTGGCATGTTATTCTACCCTTTGTCTGCCACGTAGAATTTAGGCTTCATGTTATTCTTGTGTAAAAGAAAATGAAAGTATTTATAGTACTTGTTTCAAATAGCTTAGGAAAATTATCTGGATACCATATTACGGGTTCCTATCAAGATTCATGGGATCTTGTGGGAGGGTCAATGGGATCCAATAATACAGTATCCAAGCAATGCTCAATAGATTATTTAATTTAGGGTAGTTTTTAATTAAATCTTAAGTAGAAAAGAAGGTACAATTTTTAATTAAACCACAAGGAAAATGTAGAGTGAGAACTTACTACTGATTTTGAAAGATGATACTTAATTATGACCAGTTCAATAAGCACGCCCTTAATCCGATGGAGTTCCCCAGCAGCATCACAGATAGCCATCCGTTCACATGGTGATTTGTTAGAACATGCAACTCCAACCTTAAGTATCGATACTAAGCACTCATGCAGTTTCTCTCTATTCACTTGGATCCTCTTGGTACTGTTGTTGTTGGTTGCTGCTTGTTCTCTTTCTCCTCCCAAAAGAAGTACATGATCAACAATCTCTTCGACTCGGTCCGACAAAGCCATCTCTACTAGTTTATGAAGATTTAAGTCGTCTTTAAACATGTCATCAGTAGGTCTTTTCCTTGTAAACACTTCCAACAATAGAATCCCATAACTATACACATCACCATGCGTTGATGTTTCACTTCCCATGCCATATTCTGCAGTTTACACATCAATCTCATGTTAGAAGTTTGCACTATTGCAATATCTTTGGATTGTCAGGGAATTAACTATGGAAAGTAGATCAATTTAGGTTCAATCTCTTATTGCTATATGATTTCTATATATAGAAACCAGCTTACAATAAATTGGTTTGAAAAAACATTGTGCTTATGCTTTATTTTTTTCACAAGGTTAAGCAAATTTATTTAAAAAATGGATTAATAAAACATTGTTGAAATAAAAATTAATCATACTCATCTTAAGCCAACCAGATATTCAAATTTACCAAATAGTTCCCAACTTAAAAATAAACTAAAGAAATGGAAAAAAAAGAAAAAAAAAAAAAAAAACTTTAATTTTCTTACCTGGAGCAGCATACCCTATGGTTCCTTTTATTCCAAGTGAGCTGGTTTGATTTTGAGAAGTTTTGTTGTCGGGTTGTTCAAGGAACCTTGCTAAACCAAAATCACCCACACGAGCAGTCATGTCGCCATCAAGAAGAATGTTGCTTGGCTTCAAATCACAATGTATGATTGGTGTTTGGCAATGATTATGAAGATAAACCAAAGCAGAAGCCACATCGATTGCTATATTCAATCTTTGATGAAGGTTTAAAGTACTCCTTGGTCTCCATAGCCATCACTTGGTTGTGTGATTGGATATAACCAAGTCTCGATACTCCCATTAGGCATGAATTCATAAATGAGGGCTTTGAAATCATTTCGAAGAAAATCGATGCTGGAGCAAGCCGTAATGATCTTCACAAGGTTTCGGTGTCGAATGTTTCTCAGAGCTTCACATTCAGCCATGAAACTCTTGAAAGCTCCTCTCGTTTGCAAGTTGAAGACCTTCACCGCGATGGCTGTGTGATCTGGTTCAAGAATTCCTTTATACACTGAGCCAATTAAAACTACCCCTATCAATCAAATTAGCTGAAGAGAACCCATTTGTTGCTTTGAGTAGCTTTTCATAAGATATTTTAATAAGTTCATTCCTCCACGAAAATGCCGAAGAAGATTGCTTTCTTTTCTTTTCAAGCCAAGAAAGGATTAGAAAATATGACATCAAGATCAGTCCAAGAAGAGCACAAATTATAGGATTATCAACTTCAGTTCAGGAGAAAATTTTTACCTTTCTTGGCCCTCTTGTAGAGCATGTTGGCAAATGTAATTCAGGAATACCCCTACAAAGCTTTTTATTTCCATCAATTGAAACATCACTTGCATTGCTGAAAACTCCTCCAATTGGTACCTCACCCTCAAGATCATTGAATGATAGGTTTAAATTTAGTAGAAAGTAAAATGTACTAAAATATTTTGGAATCTGTTCAAACAAGTTATTGTGTGAAAGATCTAATTCGTCAATACCTCTTAGCAGAGACGGAGCCACTTGGGGACCAAAGGGGGCCACGGCCCCCGCTGGCTCTAAAAAAAAAAAAAGGCTAGAGTAGGTATAAAAAATTAATTGGCCCCCACTCAAATAATTTTTGAGCCCCTACTAACACAGTTTTTGGCCCCTTCCAACAGAAATTAGCCTCCCCAAAAAAAATAGACAAAATTATCCCAACAAATCAGCCCAAATCCAAAAATAAAAAATAAAAATATACAACTCAGTCAAGCATTTCTGAATTGTGTCAATGGCTGGTGAGGACAAGAAAATCAATAGCCTACAAACTTGTTTTTAGAGTGGTTATTCTTGTACTTACTCTTCCAGTTTCTACTGCAACTACAGAGCGGGCATTTTCAGCTATGAATATCGTCAAACTAGGCTTCGCAACAAAATGAAAGACGATTTTTTAACAAACTCCATTCTTTGTACATTGAAAGGGAAATTACTCAGTCATTTAGTACGGATTCAATTATAGATGATTTCAGTAATGTGAAAAAGCACCGACTTTTATTTTCTTTGAAAAATGCATTGTAATGTATTAAGTGGGATTATTTTGTATTTTTTCTTTTGATTGAATATTTTGTATATTTTCAGTTGTTGATGTTTTGTTAATACTATATGGATACTATTTTGGATTTTCACGAAAAAATTTTAGTTGATACACCGGCCCCCACTCATGTAAAATCCTGGCTACGTCCCTACCTCTTAGAGTACTCAAAGAATTTGGAATGGCTCCTCTAAAGAAATTATTTCCCATGTAAAGCACTCTCAAGCTTTTACAACTACCTAGAGTGCTAGGAATATCACCAATTAACTTGTTACGAGAAACATCCAATGCATGAAGATTTTTCAACTTACCCACTTCCAAAGGTAGTGGGCCAGTTAGACCGTTGTGAGACAGGCCTAGACCTATGGATAAAGATGAAAAGCCGATAACTTCTGGTGGTATAGTACCATTTAGATCATTTTCATCAAGAGCCAACAATAACAAATTCTGACAATTTCCAAGACGTGAAGGTATGGTTCCCTGAAAATTGTTTACATACAATCCGAGTGTGATCAATAATGTTAAATTTCCAATAGAAGGAGGAATTTCTCCTGACAAGTTGTTTTCACCAAAATTCAGTACTTGTAGCTTATGAAGTTTACCAATAGTGGTGAGGAGAGTCCCTGTGAATTGATTGTTGGCCATATTTAAGAAATTCAAGTTTATGAGGTTTCCAATACCTGTTGGAATGTTTCCAGATAACTGATTTTCCTGCATCGTTAAAAACTGAAGTTGGTTTGAGAGGTTGGCTATGGAGTTGGGCAAGAGCCCTCTAAAATTGTTCTCTTGTATTTCCAATATTTTCAAATTGCTACAATTGGTCAAAGAGGAGATGAAGCTCAAGTCATCAGCTGCCCCACTTCCCAGATCATTACTGTATATAGCTAGCAATCAAAGTCTCTTTAGATTTCCAAAATTAACAGGCACCCCTCCAGAAAATTTGTTTTTTGCGAGGTCAATAATTTGGAGGTATGAAGCATTCGAAAACGTAAACGGAATGGATCCACCAAGCTGGTTGTCCCAAACAGAGAGGCGTTGAATATTAGGGAGAGTGAGGCCTATATTACGGGGAAGACTGCCTTTGAGACGATTTTGGCCCACAGATAAAATTGTAAGGGATGAAAGATGATATATAGATGGAGGGATCATACCTGATAATTTATTGTCAGCGAGATTTAGGATGGTTAAGCTTTTAAGTCGGCCGAGTGACTCTGGAATTGCTCCCTCCATGCTATTGGAACGTGCCGAAAGTACTTCAAGAGACGAAAGGTTCCCAAGAGAAGGTGGTATTTTCCCTTCCAATTTGTTTGAGTGAACAGAAAGTCGCACCAGCTTTGATAAGGAGCCAAATTCCTTTGGAAGTTGTGCTACAAGCTTGTTTCCACTCAAATCCATAAATTTCAAGTTAGAACAGAGAGATAATTCAGCAGGTATTTGTCCTTGAAACGAGTTGTTTTCGAGGGATAAAGCTTTAAGTCTAAACAAGCGACCAATCTGGCGAGGGATTTCTCCTTGGAAAGTGTTGTTGGAGAGATCGATGAGTTGAAGGAAACTGAGGTTTCCAATGGAAGGAGACATGGTACCTGCCAAATTTCGCGAATTTAAGTTCAGGGCAGTGACTCTTTGATGATGCCTATGGCTGCAGTTAACACCTTCCCCCTGGCAGATATGGAGAGATTCATTCCATGAGCTTGTGACCAGCATTGGATCATGAGTTATGGCGGCCTTGATGGCAAGCAAGGCAAGCCAATCTGTTACATTATCTGCACCAAAAGATGGGGTCATGCATAATATAAGAATAGCATAGGAAAGGAATGGTGCATATGCCCTCATGTTCATGGGGGAAGGCAAAGATTCATAGGTGCAAAGATGTTGGGAACCAATTATATAAATATTATTATTGGTGGATCGGTTTTTGACCACCCCTACCCACAAGATATTTTATAGAAAGACATTAATTCCACAAGTTGATTTACCTCTCGGTAAATCAATATTAGAAATTATTGTTAGAATAGGTAATCCCACTTTTGTTTCTAATAGTATTAGGATTTTCATATTTTAATCATCAAAAAAGTAAGATTCCTTATGAGGATTAAAATATGATAAGTATAAGTGGAACATCAAATTCAACTTTGGATAAAAGTAGATTACTTTTGGATTTTTTGCATTTATGATAAGTATAAGTGGAACATCAAATCCAATGGTCGGTTTCTCGAAATAGGGTGCGGTTTGGCTGCTTGTCATGTATGGTGCGGATTTTTTTTTATTTGGCCTTTTGGCCTACATAAATTAGGTGTTTTGAAAAACTGACCGTTGGATTGAATATTATTCCTATGTACTACAGGCAAGCCAAAAATCACAGTGATCTAACGGTCGATTTATGAGATACAGACTGTGGAAAATTTTAACAGTTTGTATAGTAATAATTTCCACAGTCTGTGGAAAATTTCCACAGTCTGTATCTCATAAATCGACCGTTAGATCACTGTGATTTTTGGCATGCCTGTAGTACATAGGAATAATATTCAATCCAACGGTCAATTTTCAAAACACCTGATTTAAGTTGGCCAAAAGGCCAAATAAAAAAAAATCTGCACCATACATGACAAGCAGCCAAACCAAGCTCAAAAGAAAATGCAATTTTCCTTTTGGATTAGTCTATTCTACTCTCTTTTGGAATTTTTTGAAAGACATGCCTTTTCTCTCTGCTTCAAGTCTCCATTTCTTGGCTTCATCTTCTCTCTCTCTTGGAATTTTTGCTGGACTTGCCTCGGGTCATGGCATTTAGTAGTCTCTCTCTCTAGTTCGATGAATTCAGTCATTGGAAATTAATTGATAAGTTCAATATCTTAATTTGTGGGTCGCTTTTTGTGGACAAAACTGGTTGATATATGAGCCCCTAGCCTACCGTCCACCGTGTAGGCCTTGTTACAGAAAGGAAAAAAAATAAAAATAGTTCACTTGAATGAATTTAGTCATATATATGATTTAGCTACTGTTTTTATTTTTATGTTTTTTTACAAAAAATCTATAAAATTTGATCAAAATCAAATCGCCTAGAATGATCAGACAATAAAACAAGGCCAATATTTTGTACAAGTGAAGTATATGGATTCAAATTCTATAATATGCTAATGAAGTACCTCTTCAAATGCTTTTAAAAAAAAAACAAAAAAACAAACCGAACTGGCGGATAAGAGACCCAAAGATGTGAGTGTAGATTATTGATTTACCGACCGTTGGATTTGATGCTTCACTTATACGTATCATGAATGCAAGAAATCACATTGATCCAACGGTTTTTCAAAAATTAGATTGCGACGCTTTTTCACAAACTTTTCAGTATTGTTTACAATTTTTTTCAAAATTACAAAAACCGACCATCGGATCAATGTGATTTTTTGCATTTATTATAAGTATAAGTGGAACATCAAATCCAACGGTCGGTAAATCAACTTTTGCCATAATATTAGAAGTTATTGTAAGGAGGTCTCATAAGGAATCTTACTTTTATGAGGATTAAAATATGAAAATCCTAATACTACTAGAAACAAAAGTCGGGATTACCTTTTCTAACATGAAATATTGTGGCAAAAGTTGAGACCTCCTCATAATAACTTCTAATATGAAAATTTTGTCAACTATCCTACCACCCTATAAGTCGTCTAAAAGTATTTTTCATCTATTTTCTTAGATCAAGTGGAATTTTAAACGCCAAAAGTGATTTTATGAAAAGTTAATTCAAACGGGCCCTAAAACTTGTGCTTATCTAGCTATTTGGGATTAAAAAGTTTTAAATAGATATTGATAGGAGTGCAGCTTGTATCGGATAGAATCGAATATGGGGAAAAGGAAGACTAATCCAAGGTAATTTGGATTAGGATTTCTAAGACCATGTCCAATCCTAATAGAATTCGAATTGGTTTAGACAAATTCTAATTCAATTCGGATTGGATCGGATTAGTCCGCGGTTCTTCATTAAAAAATAAATGAATAAAATTTTTAAAATAAAATTTTAATCTAGGTTAGGAAAATAAAAAAGTATCAATTTTTTTTTGAAATTATTGTATTTTAAATTAGAAACTAGGTTTGGAAAAAAAATAAATTAAAAAATGGTTTGTATTTTAAACTAGGTTATGAAAATATAAAAATAAAAAATAAAGTCAAAAGTATTTTGAAATTATTGTATTTTAAATTTATAATGTTATAAAAATTCAAAAAGAATATTGCATTTATAGCAGTAATAATAATAATAATAAAATATAATTTAATAAAAATCAGATTAACGGATCAGATTTCATATTACAAAATGGCAAATCCGAGAATGGGTCCGAATTCAATTCGGATTGAGGAATTAGGACCGGGACCAAAAGGAGCTACATATTCATACAAAATACCCCGACCTCAGCCAAAAAGCATTACTCATAAAATATACTCCGCTTTAGATTTATGATTGTGCGCAGATAGAATCATGTATTTCTTTTATCTTTTCAATTCATCTACTCGAATACGAGATAAAGGTATATGAAGAACACATAATTAATGCAAGGAGATACATTTAAAAACTTATATGAGCGTAATATATCAATATGTTTGCATGGTACAGAAAATGAAGCATTACGGAAAAAAGCTAATTGTTTGGTATTGATATTCTCTCTGTCAACTTCAAGCAAAATAACCAGCTTCTTGAGATTGTGAAGAAAGCCTTTTCTATCTCTGTTGGGAACAGGAAATTCACTAAATTTTGGACAGAAAAATGGGTTGGGTTTTCATTATCTTTGGGTGTTTTCATTGTCTTGGTGTGTATTTTCACTGAGTTTTGGAATTTTCACTCTATGGAATATTTTCATTGTGTTAGGGTATTTTCACAGTGTTTGGTGTTTTTTCTATGTTTTGCATTTTCACAGTATTGGGGTGTTTTCACTATGGCGGGGGTAGTTCCGCCATTTTGAAAAATATTTTTAAAAATTAGGATTTTTCGCATGAAAAAAATTCTTAAATGGAACCTTATGAATAAAAGAAATATTAGGAAGACTTTTTCGCATTAAACTTTTCATAAGTGGGATCTCCCACCAATTTCCCCCTTCTTTTTTGGGATACAGAAGGAGATTGCATTTTGCCTTTTATTGAACGAGTCTGCAATTCATGTCTTCTCTAATCTAACAC
>JAESVK010036832.1:121-11549 GCA_017140935.1 Hamamelis virginiana
GAACAAGACATCATATGTTAATTATCCATGTTAATGTATATATATATTGTATATACGGTATAGTTGACTATATACGGTATAGTATAGGATAGTTGTCAGTTGCCTATATAAGGCTCACTACCTCATTGTACAAATTACATTATTCAATACAGAGTTTATATTTTTCTCTCATTCAACATGGTATCAGAGCTAGATACCTAGCAAACCCAGCCTACCACCACTGTCCCACCGCCGATCAGCCTACCATCGCTGCCCCACCGCCGAACACCGCCACCAACCGCCGTCACAGCCTCAAACTTCGAAAAATCTTTCTCTCAAACCTGTCCAACCCCTAAACTCGACCTCCCAGTAACCCAAACCCATCAAATTACCGGTCAAATTCTTCGTTTTTTCCCGATCTACAAAACAACGCCGGAAACAACCCCAAAACTGCCGTCACGCGCCGCCCAAAGCTTGGCGCGTCAGATCCACTCGCAGTCAGTCTTCTACGTGCCTTCACGCGCAATCAAGTTGCTTCCCGCCTCGCTGACGTCAGCCCTAGCCAAATCGTCTCGCCACATCAGCCCTAATTGCCATGCCAGCGCACACGTCAGCTCCCTTGTCCACCTCAGCACCACCTGCCACGTCATCGATCCGACCCGACATCCGACCCAGTTTACGACTTGTTGACCCGGATCCGTCCCGACCCGTTGACCCGGTCCAGAAACCCGGACCCGACCTGACCCGACCCGTTGACCCGGATCCGACCCTTATTGGTCAACTCTTGACCCTAGCTGCCACATCAGCCCTTCACTGCCACGTCACCAATTTGACCAAGTCCGCTGCCACATCAGCCTGCCACGTGTCATCACTCGGTGTTGCCACGTGTCAGCGCCTCATTCTGCCACTTGTCAGCACCCCTTGTGCCGCGTGTCAGCCCGGAAGACCCCTTTCCCACTAATTTTGATGTCCTGAATCAGTTTTTGGGCTCCGTTTTAAGAGATTCTGCTTCTACACTGCACTTTTCAGCCTGTTCAGTCGCTTTTCGGGCCGGATCACCATTTTTCAGACACAGTCCTTCATACAGTTTTTCGGCCTCTTTATTCCATTTTTGGACTCCATTTTTCGAGATACTGCTTCTATAGCTGAGTTTTGAGCATCATGGCCACCTCCAGGTACCATGTGCATGCCTCTTATTCTGCCACTGCCACTGCCTCTGCCACAGAAACTTTCTCTGCTCGAGATCCTCATTCACCTATTACCATTGCTGATCTTGAATCTTTTCTCAAGAAGGTCGTCTCATATTCTGGTACTTCCTTCTCTCCTGCTCTCTCTGCTACTACGACAGGTAACTCCTCTTGGTTCTTTGATTCTGCATGTAGCAATCATATGACCTCTGATCCTACTATTTTCTCTACCCAAAATTCTTCTTCTCATATTCCACCCATTCATACTGCCGATGGTTCCCACATGCAAGTAAGCCATACAAGACAAGTTTCTCACTCTCATATATCTCTTTCTGATACATATCTCATACCCAAACTCACTCTTAATCTTATTTCTGTGGGTCAACTTTGTGACATGGGTCTTACTGTTACTTTCTCTCGTTCTGGTTGTATTGTGCAGGATCCTCAGACCGGACAGACTTTTGGGACTGGTCGTAAAGTTGGTCGCCTGTTTGAGCTCATCAGTCTTCACACCTCTTCTCCAGCTCCTCAGATTGCTGCTCCAGCTCCTTCTACTTCCTCACTCCATTTATGGCACTCTCGTCTTGGACATATATCGGTTGGTCGTTTACGGTCTTTAATTTCTAGTGGATCTTTAGGTTCTGTTAGTCATGACCATTTAGACTGTTTATCTTGCCAACTTGCAAAACAACCTGCCTTACCATTTCCTCATAGTACTTCTATTTCTTCCGCACCTTTTGATTTAGTTCACTCTGATATTTGGGGTCCTTTTCCTGTTCCGACCATGGGGGGTCAAAATACTTTGTGATCTTTATCGATGACTATTCTCGCTACATTTGGCTATATCTCATGCGTAATCGCTCTGAACTTAAACAGATTTATTATGATTTTGCACAAATGATCAAAACTCAATTTTCTTGTCCTATCAAAGCCTTTCGTGCAAATAATGCCATGGAGTATCGAGACTCAGATTTTCTCACTTTTCTTCGTACTAATGGCACTATTCCCCATCGCTCTTGCCCTGGCACCTTTCAACAAAATGGGCATGTTGAACGTAAACATCGACATCTCTTGGATACAGTTCGAGCACTTCTCATTTGTTCTTCTTGTCCTGAGAATTTATGGGGAGAAGCCGTCCTAACTGCTGCGTATACAATCAATCGTGTTCCTTCTTCTGTCATTGGTAATATTTCTCCTTATGAGCGTCTATATGGTCATTCTCCGTCTTATAATCATCTCAGGGTTTTTAGGTGTGCTTGTTTTGTTCTTCTACAACCTCATGAGCGTACTAAGTTGGAACCTCGCTCTCGTCTCTGTTGCTTCTTGGGTTATGGTATAGAACATAAAGGTTATAGGTGTTGGGATTCCATCTCCAAACGTCTTCGTGTCTCTCGTCATGTTGTATTCTGGGAGCACAAAATATTTTCATCACTCTCCAAATTCCACTTACCTGTTCCTCACACACAATCTTTCTTTACTAATTCCTCAATTCCATTATTTCCTGATGATGCTGATACAGGTCTCGAACTTTCTACGACTGCTCCTGAGGTGCCTCTTTTGTCTACGGATCCTGCCACAGTACCATTCTCCGCCACTACTGATGTCCTTCATATGATCCTGCACCTGATCCTGCTCCTGTATCAGACTCTACCATTGACCATGCCTCCACTTCTGACACTGTCACTGATCCACCCATTCGTCGGTCTACTCGGGTAAGGGAACCATCTATCCTTCTTCGTGATTTTCATTGTTTTTCCACTATTCTCTCTCATCATGAACTGCAGACCTATCATGAGGCTCGTTCTAATCCTCTGTGGCAACAAGTAATGGCTGAAGAATTACAGGCTTTTCATACCACTCATACTTGGGATTTGGTTGACCTTCCTCATGATAAATCAATTGTGGGTTGTAAATGGGTTTACAAAATCAAGACCCATTCTGATGGTTCAATCGAGCGTTACAAAGCTCGTCTGGTAGCCAAGGGCTTTACTCAGGAACATGGCATTGATTATGAAGAGACTTTTGCCCCCGTTGCTCGTATTACTTCTGTTCGCAGTTTACTTACTATTGCTGCTGTTCAAAAATGGACCCTATACTAGATGGATGTCAAAAATACATTTCTCAATGGTGATCTTTCTGAAGAAGTTTACATGCAGCCTCCACCTGGGTATGATCATCCTCCAAATAAGGTCTGTTGACTTCGTCGAGCTTTATATGGACTGAAACAAGCTCCTCGGGCATGGTTTGCCAAGTTCAGTTCTGTTATTGGGGATTTTGGCTTTATCTCTTGTCCGTATGATTCTGCTCTCTTCATTCGTCAGACAGCTACCGGCACTACTCTTCTTCTGCTCTATGTTGATGATATGATTATTACTGGCAATGACCTTAGTGGCATTTCTGCACTCAAATCCTTTCTTTATCAGCATTTCGAGATGAAAGATCTTGGTTCTCTCAGTTATTTTCTCGGTCTTGAGATATCATCTGACTCCCATGGTTACTATCTATCACAAGCCAAGTATGCTTCAGATCTTTTCACTCGTGCTGGACTTACAGATGCCAAGACAGTCTCTACTCCTCTTGAGACCAATGCCAGACTTACTCCTCTTGATGGTACCTTACTGCCTGATGCCACCCTCTATCGTCAGTTGGTTGGCAGTCTTATCTATCTCACAGTCACTCGCCCGGATATTGCCTATGCTGTTCACATTGTCAGCCAGTTCATGTCAGCTCCTCGCTCCACTCACTTTGCAGCCGTTCTTCGTATTCTTCGTTATATAAAGGGCACTCTCTTTCATGGTCTTCACTTTTCTGCCAATTCTTCTCTAGAGTTGCGAGCTTACTCAGATGCTGACTGGGCTGGTGACCCTACTGATCGTCGGTCTACTACTGGCTTTTGCTTCTTTCTTGGTGACTCTCTTATCTCTTGGCGTAGTAAGAAGCAAACCGTCGTTGCCAGGTCCAGTACTGAAGCCGAATACCGTGCTCTTGCTGATACTACCCAAGAACTTCTATGGCTTCGCTGGCTACTCGAAGCTATGGGTGTCCCTCATTCTTCTGCCACTCCTATTTACTGTGACAACCGAAGTGCCATTCAAATTGCACACAATGATGTATTCCATGACCGCACCAAGCATATCGAGATTGATTGCCACTTTGTTCGTCATCATATTGGCCAAGGCACTGTCCGCCTTCTTTCTGTCTCATCTATTGAGCAAACTGCTGATCTCTTCACCAAGGCTCATCCTCCCTGTCGCTTTACAGATTTAGTTTCCAAACTCAAGTTGGTTTCTCTTCAACCACCTTGAGTTTGAGGGGGGATGTTAATGTATATATATATTGTATATACGGTATAGTTGACTATATACGGTATAGTATAGGATAGTTGTCAGTTGCCTATATAAGGCTCACTACCTCATTGTACAAATTACATTATTCAATACAGAGTTTATATTTTTCTCTCATTCAACAATCCAAAAAAAAAGAAAAAGACATCATATGCCAAGTAAGATACAAGCCTGACTCAACATTGGCTTGTGCCTTGGGCCCTTAGATTTTGTTGATTTTTTAGGGCCCCCAATTTCTCAAATGCCCAATGCAACATTATGCCAAAATTCAAATTGGTTTTATTTGTGAGTAGGCAACCCATAACGAAAAAAAACAAAAAAAAAACAAAAAAAAAAAAAGCAAGAAGGGCCCCTCTCAGATCTTACTTCCCCCATGGCCCCACATGAAATCTAGTGATGAGGTATTTATATATTTTTTTCTATTTTTCTTTGATTTATTATTATGATTATACTTTTATTATCTTATTATAAGATGAGAAAATTTTTAAATGGTGTTTTTATTTTAGGGTTTTAGGATTGCTCAGTGTGGTACTACGAATTTTATTATTATTATTATTATTATTGATTTGTTGTGAAATTTGATATTTTTGATTTAGGATTTTAGGCTTGCCATGTTAATGTTATTAATTATTCTTTTTGAATCCTATATATCACTATTATATGAGAAAAAAATTTTAGATATGAACATTGATAATTTCTTATGAAATTTGTAAAAAAGTCAACTAGTTTTAATTTCTTTTGTTATCATAACTCAAGACTCACATAACAAGAAATATTAATTTTTCGGTTGCATAAACTAGTTTGTATTAATTTTTACATCGACTTGGGTGGCATGCCCATTTTTTATGCTAGACAACAAATGTTAACAAAAAATGAAAAAAAGACATTCACATCTGTCATGTGATTGAGTACGCCAAGGTGATTGCAAACGGGTAGTATCTACTAGCCAATGTTTGTTATGGCAAGCAATTGTAATATTAACTACTATAATATTTTTATTCTTTCAAAATCGTAAACGTGATTGGTCCGTGTAAGATGGATACGTGAAAAAAAGTGAATAAAATAGATGGGTGAAATAGCATTGTTCCTAATTATAATATTATTCATTGTAAAATCGATCAAACATGGTCATGTTGAGGACTGGCATTGTGGTCATTTTTTTGGTGCTAAGCTGTTCGGAAATGGAACATGTGGATCATTAGCTAGGGTAATAGCTCCCCTTTTTTTTGTTTTTTTTAGTGACAGTATAAATAATTTGTAGGGTAATTTGCATGTGAGCCTTTTAGTACTCTTGCAGTTATGACATGTTTCTGACATAAGCTCATAATTCACTGCAAGTGGGGGCGTGGGGCGTCCAGTTTTACTGTTGATCCATCAAAGATGTTGACATGTTGATCAAGGCTTGGCCCAACACCGCGTTTGTCTTTTTGCCCCAATTGACGCCATTGTCATCTGTGGGTGCATCTAAGCCTCGATCAACATGTGTTTTTTTTTTTTTTTTTTTTTTTTTGACGAAGTCAGGAGCGGAGCCAGGATTCAGTATTACGCTGGGTTAGGATAAAGAACGAATAAACACTAAACACACATACATACTTTCTTACACACACACACTTACATATATAGAAATGATCCATTGGAGTCCAGACCCCATTTGGATAAGTACGGTCCACTCTTCATTGGGATAGTTGAGACATGTATTTTGAAAAATCCGTTAGATTAGATACTCCTATTACGTATATCATGTCGGCCAAAAATCACAGTGATCTAACGGTTGGTTCATGAGAAAACTGTCTGTGAAAAAAACTGACACTTAAAGAACGATAAAATGTTAGTTTTATTCACAGTCAGTTCTCTCATAAACCAACCGTTGGATCACTGTGATTTTTGGCAGACATGACATACGTAACTGGAGTACCTAATCCAACGGTCGATTTTTCAAAATACCTGTCCCGACTATCCCAATGAGAAGTGGAGCGTATTTATCCAAATGAGGTCTGGACTCCAATGGATCATTTATATATATATGTGTGTGTGTGTGTGTGTGTACAGTAATGTTATTATCAGGCCATATGGCTAATTTTAGATGATATATTGTAAAACTGATCGTTAAATTAGATGCCCCTCTTCTGTATGTCGTACTTGCAAAAAATCACAGTAATCCGACGGTTGGTTTTTGAAAAACCTAACGTTAAAAAAATGGTGATATTTTGAAGAAAAAATAAGTTGCATATTTTCACATTGACATTTTTCAAAAACCAACCGTCGGATCACTATAATTTTTTTGCAGGCATGACATACAGAAGATGAGTATCTAATCCAACGATCAGTTTTACGAACTAACATCTAAAATTAAGAATACTTAAAAAAATTTGGCAAGTTTGGGACAGACTCTAGCCCTCCTCAGCCCAAATATAGCTCCGTCCGTGAACGAAGTGGCAGAGTTAGGAATTTAATCCGGAGGGACAGCTGGTGCATGACAGCAATGATAGCTGCAATGATAGCTGTTATATTCGAGTTTTTTTCCAAAATGACCTTTTAAAAAAATATATATACCAGTATGACCTCCATTCAAAAATATATACCAGACTGACTCTCTGACCGGGTCAAAAGGCATAAACCGCTGTTAGAAACAGCGGTTATAGAATACCACAAAAAATCGCTGTTTGAAACAGCGGTTTTAGGGCATCTCCAGTAGTACATCTAAAGCCAAAGCCAAATCCAAAATGAATGCTTTTGAAGCAAAAAAACCACTCCAGTGGTGCATCCAAACCCTTCCTCCAAATTTGAAGAAGCTACAGTAGGTATTCAAATTTGCCCAAATTTGAAGGAAACTGTAGCAGCATCCAAACTTAGCAAAGTGGATCAAAAGTCCATACTGCCCTCATCAACCAACAAAACGGTTGGATGATTCCCCTCACTTTCCCTCACTTTCCCAGCATTTTCTCAGCAAACAAACAGCAACATAAATCTCATAAAAAAAAATCATGCATAAATAAAACAAAATTCATATATAAAATCTCACAGCAAATAATCAAAATGCCTATAATCTGAAGAAAAAAAAAAAGAAAAAAAAAGAGGCATTCCATGAACCAAAACCGAAGGTAGAGGAGGAAAAAAACATACATTTCTTCTCAAACATTCCTCTTTGCCATAATCTTTGGCTTTGATCTCGAAACCCAGCTGTAATCTTTGGCTTTGATCTCGATCTCGAGAAGAACCCACTCATGCTTCGCTGCACTTGGCCCCGAACCCTTGTCTTGTCGTGTCGCCGCTGTACTGATCGGACATTAAACAAAGTAGAGACCGCTCTACTGATCGGTCAACGAGGAAATGAGAGAATGGGAGCACAGAAAAAGATAGAGAGAGATATGAACATGGATCGGCGTTTGCTGAAGAGACACCGATTGGTTTTGTGGGTTTCGATAGGCATATTTCGTCGCCTTTGATGGGAGAAGAGACACCGACTGGGAGAAAGAAGGAGATAGCGAGATAGAAGGGCTTGATTTTGTGGGTTTCGATCATGAGGAGAGAGAGATGAGGAGAGAAAGAGATTAGGAGAGGGAGAGGAGAACCAAGAAAGTGATTCTCTGTGTGAGAGGGTGAGATATTTTGTCTCGGGTGAAATGAGATATAAAAAAAAAAAAAATAGCAGGCAAGCAGAAGTATGCAGAACGGATTAATTTTCAAACCAGGCCCAGCTAACCTTTCACACACCCAACGGATATATTCTAACAGATATATCTTCTAGTTTCTTATAAATACTCACAAATTGTCATACATAATTCACACTTCAATTTCAACTTCCTCTCATTTGCTATCAACAATTATTTGTAGAATTTCAGCACAAATTATAAGGTGAGAATTTGTTTTATTTATTAATTTTTTAAGAATCATGTTATATTTGTCTATAGTTTGAATTTAATTTAACCATTGTACTTTAAAATTATATTTGTAACATAAATTTTAATATAAAGTGCTATATAGGACCCAATGTAGAGCTTTTTTTAAAAAAACTGACCGTTGGATTAGAAGGAATGTCTATGAATTTTATGTTCACCAAAATTCATGGAAATCTAACGGTCAGTTTCTTAAAACAACCACATTGAAAAATTGTGACTTTATATTTTTTTAAACTGTCACCAAATTATTCCCGTTGATCTATTATAAAGTAACCGTTGGATCATTGTGATTTTTGGCGAACATGAAATTCATAAGCATGTAATCTAGTCCAACGGTTGGTTTTTCAAAATCATCATTGCATTTCATGCACCTTATAATATGAAAAATTGTGACTTTACGTTATTTATAAATTTTATTTAGTTTTATTATATTTGCCAGGGAAAAAAATGTCAACTTCCCAAACACGGGTTAAGCGTGGAAAGGCATTCACAGTGAAAGAAGACAAGGCGTTGTGCGTAGCTTGGTTGAGCATAAGCCAAGATCCTGTGACCGGTGTTGCACAAAAAGATAATACTTTTCGGAATCGAATTTTCGATCATTATGAAAAAGCCACGGTTGGATGCGAGGTTCGAACTTTATGCTCAATCCAAAATCGTTGGACAAACTCAGACATTACTGTAGCAAATATCGTGGGTGTTTGGCACATATCGAGCAAAGACAACAAAGTGGATATGGGATAGCTGACCATGTGAGTTTTATAACTTCACAGTTGGTCATAATTTATTTTTCAACCGTATTAATCTTCTCATTTGTATCTATGTGTAGGCTGATCAAGCAAAAAGTTTATATCAGTCAGATATTGGCAAACCTTTCATTTATGAGCATTGTTGGGAGGTCCTTAAATTATGTGATAAGTGGATGATTATTCCGGGGCATCAAATCAACCATACCCCCGAATCCCCTGTCTTTTCCCAGGTTCATGAGAATCCAATATCTCTAGACTCGGATCAAGATCCAATTAGTCACGGTAGTGTTAGCTCTCCTAGAGGTAAAAGTAAAAGGCCACCGGGACAGAAAGCTACAAAAGAAGCACGACGAAATAAAAAGTCAAGTCCATCATCGAGTTCGTATAATGAACAACTAGAGAAAATTTCAGATCGTCGTGAAATGAGAAAGTCTCTATTTGAGGAGAAAAAGCTAGAAATTATGCAGGGTAATTCACAGTTGGAGATTACAAGACTACAATTACAGATGGCTGCTGAGGAAAGGATGAAGGCTGCTGAGGCAAGGATGAAGGCTGCAGAAGATAGAAAGCAGCAGATTCAGGATGATTAATTGATTATGAATATTGACACCTCTACCATGTCCAGAGATTTGTAAAAATATTATCAAATTTGCAAAGATGCCATTATGGCTAAAGCATTGAAAGTTTCGAGCAGCTCCAACTTTAGCCTCGACAATCTTCCAGAATATTAGCTTATGTATTTTTATTTTTAGAGCGTTTGGTTTATTTTATTTTGTTGTATTGTAGTTTACTTTTTCCAATGAACTTTGTAATGGTCTGAACTGAACTATTTTAATGAAATGCAACGTTATTTTGGTTAAAGACTATCATAGTTGACACAAATCATATTAAAAACACATTCAAGTTGACACACATAATCATAAAAAAAACACATACAAGTTTCATAATAAAACATATACAAGTTAACACACATAATCACTCAATAAGACCTTCTCCTCGTAGGGTCCAAAGATGCGAAATAATATCGTTGCGGAGTGCATAATGGGTTTGTTCACACCGAATGGCAAGGTGACGAGTTATGTACTCATCAAAGCGTATATTGCGATCTCGCGATACGTCAACATGATTGTTCATATTTATTGACTCGTATTCGTCGAGTGCAGGTTCTACTATAAATGCAGCATTGTCATCAGCATGCTCATTCTCAATTATCATGTTGTGCAAAATTATGCATGCCTTCATGATAGAGCATAAATCTTCGCGATGTCAAAGCGTGATGGACCTTGTACAATAGCAAATCGTGCTTGGAGTACCCCGAATGCTCGTTCTACATCCTTTCGATAACTTTCTTGTTTTTTAACAAAAAAACTCTTCATTTCCCCTTGAGGTTGGGAAATCGTTTGAACGATTGTTGCCCAATGTGGATATATACCATCTGCAAGATAATAACCCATATTATATTGGTTACCATTGATGGAAAAGTTTGCTGGAGGGCCACGTCCTTCTTTTAAATTTGTGAATAGATCAGACGCATTTAGAACGTTTATGTCATTATTTGAGCCAGGCATACCAAAAAAAGCATGCCATATCCACAAGTCGTACGATGCAACGGCTTCTAGCACAATTGTGGGTTTATGGATATGTCCTGTGTATACTCCGTGATATGCTGTTGGGCAATTTTTCGACTCCCAATGCATACAATCCAAAGAACCTGGCATTCCTGGAAAACCACGTTGCTCACCTTTGCGCAACAGCCTGGAAATATCAGTAGCGTTTGGCAATCTAAGATATTCTTCGCCATATATACGAACAATCCCTTCACAGAATCTCTTCATACATTCGATTGTTGTACTCTCTCCAATTCTGACGTATTCGTCCACCGAGTCGGCGGCAACACCATATATAAGCATACGTAATGCGGCCGTCATCTTCTGTTCTCCTGATAAACCTATCTGTCGTGCAGCGTTATTTCTTTGTACAAAGTATGTGTCATGTTGTTGGAGCATTTGCAAAATGCTACAGAACAGGGGACGATGCATTCGGAAACGTCTGCGAAATAACCCATCATCGTAGGTTGGATTAGGAACAAAGTAATCGTTCATGAGTCGGTTATTGCCACCGACTCTGTCCCTAAATCTATATTGCCGCCGGCTGCTCTCTCCAACAGGTGTCCTTCGATGGTTTCGTCCTTCACTTTCTTGTCTATCATGCTCCATCGCCTCGAGCATCATCAGGTTTGTAAAATCCTAATCAGAGGAGGATGATGAATCATC
>JAESVK010036883.1:189-14482 GCA_017140935.1 Hamamelis virginiana
TCACACTAACATAAGCTTATATAAGCTTGTGTAAGCTTATATAAGCATATGATGACCGAATCATATATTTAGAGAACCGATCTTGTAAGGATATCCTTACACTCTTATCGTCAGAAAACTTTCACTTGGAGAGGTATTTGTGAAAAACCGACCGCTAGATTAGATACTCTTTATATGTATGTCATGTCTGCCAAAAATCACAGTGATCCAACTGTTGATTTTTAAAATACAGACATTTAAATAATTTGACAGCATCCAACGATAAATATTGTCAAAGCGTTTTATGGACTGTATTTTGAAAATCGATTATCGGATCACTGTGATTTTAGACAGACATAACATTCATTATCTAATCTAATGGTCGGTTTTTTAAAATATCATTTTATGGCTTCCAGAAGGGACATTCTTATGATAACTAGTCTAAAGACATCCTGACAGGATCTCTTTTGTGTATATATATGAGAAATGATTCAGTTAGCATATGCTTATATAAGTTTATGTAAGTATGAAGCTAGTAGATAATTGTGGGATACATATTTCGAAAAAATTGACTGTTGGATGAGATACTATACTTATGTATGTCATGTATACCAAAAATCAAAGTGATCAAACAGTCAATTTTTTAGAAATGTCAATGAGAAAAACTATAACAGATTTCAACGGTCACAGTTTTTCAGGTCTATATTTTGGGATGTTTATATTGGATCACCGTGATTTTTAGCATACATGACATCCATAAGCAGAATATTATCCAATCCAACGGTCAATGTTTCAAAATATGTATCCTATAATTATTTATTAGCTTCATGCTTACATAAGATATATAAGCATATACTAACTAGATAGGAACTGCATAGTTATGAGACCGTTGCTCCAAAAGTTGCTAGGTCCACATCAAATTCATCCATATCATGATTTATATATATATTTGGGTTATGACATAAGAAAAATGAAAATCATGCCTATAAGTTTGCAGAGAGAAGAGATGTACCTTCAGAAGGATCAGTAGTTTTAGCTTGGACTTGAGCAATGTCAAGCAAGCCGAAGATGCAGAGAGTGCAGAAAGCACAGCCAACCACTAGAAATGATCTCGACATGAATTTAACCAACCAGCCCCAATATATGAAATTGATTAATGAAAAATGATGAGAGAAAGAGAGAGATTTGCAGAGTAAAAGGACAGAGAGAGGCCTGAGGAGTGCATCCAACTCAAGATATATGAAGGCTTTTTTTCCCTTAACTTATATTTCTCATATACAAGTCTACACTCTACATCCCATCAATAGACTTGCATCCCAGTCTACACGCCTCAATTATACGTGAAAAAGTGTCTGTCGACAAAGAACCTATCCTTCTTTCTGAAAATTTACAGTTGGTTTAGATATATTTATATGTAAAATGTTCACTAGTTAGGCATGGCATTAATTACGTACTTCTTCTCGGTTAGGCACTATAAATGTAAAATGATCACTAGTTAGCTACTCACGTAATTAATTTGGGACTTTGATGCAATTCTAGCATTTTGTTAAATTAAAATATACATGTGATCTGACCGATCTTAGTTTAAAATTTTAAAGTTATTGGGAGAACTTTATATCTTCTCATATATACACTCAACTTCCAATAGTTTCTAAATTAAGATGATGATATTTTTGTTGGCTAAAGAATTTAATTGTTTAAAATAATGCCAAATATGTGATTATATATTTTTATTGGGGCAAGTTCCTTTTTCCTCTTGTTTTACCACAATACCTACCAATCGTTTTCAAAATATTAATATGAGTCGAATATTTTGAAAAACCGAATACATGTTGGATAATATACATTTCTTATGTATGTCATTTATGCCAAAAATCACAGTAATCCAACAGTCAGATTTTCAGAAATCTCACTATAAAAACTGTGATTATTTTAATTATAATAATTTTTACAGTGACATTTTTCAAAAACCAACAGTTAGATCACTGTGATTTTTGACATAAATGACATACATAAGAAATATATGTTATCCAAATATCGGTTTTTCAAAATATTAGACCCACATTGATATTTTGAAAATGAGTGGTAGGTACAATGGTAAAATAAGAGGTAATGAGAATCTGACCCATATTTATTATCTAAATGTTTAATACTTAATTAATATAGGGTTATCTAGTATCATGTGTAGAAATTAATTTTAGAGGTGCAAAGCATCCAAAAAACATATATAATTAAGATGTACGTGTAAAGTTTAATTCCACCATCTCTGTCTCTCTCTCTCTCCATGTGTGTGTGTATGGAAAAATTATGGTTTGATCCCTTCAACTATTACAATTTAATTATACTTAATTTGCATCCTTATAGCTAGTTTTAATTCGAGCACATTACCCCTATAATTTTTATTAGCGACACTTTTCACTCTCCTCTCAATTAGCCATTTGATTCTTTGACTGAGAAATAGTGTTAGACTAGTTAGATGCAATATTTATTATAGATTGTTAATGTATTTACAAATATATCGCTGAAAGTTTCATGATTTTTCTTAACATATTTTATTTTATATGAATTAATTTTATCGTAAAGTAAATAAAATTCATAATAAAAAAAATATTTTGAGAAAAATCATGGAATATCATCATTATGCTTATGCTTGTAGATACATTAACAATTTATGATAAATACTGTATGAAAAAGTAACAAGTCTACCCAATAAAATGGCTAATTGGTAGAAGGGTGAAAATTTAAGTGCCGCAAATCAAAACTATAGGGAGGCAATGTGATCGAATTAAAACTACATGTGTGCATATATAGTGTAAATAACAAGTTTAACACTATTTTTATATTTAATTAAGATTATATGTTATGAAGATAATTGATTTGTGGCTCTTTGACACCGACTCAGGTAATGCCCTAAAAACATAGTCTATATCAACTACAACTATTTATTTTCTTTACTTTTAAAAACAAAAAGTTGAAAATGGAAAGTTTTTTATGCTTCTACCTTTAATAGCAAAAAAGTGACAATTGGAAAGTTTTAATGTGGTAATAATCAGTGAATGGGGACATTTCCAAGTCTTTGATATTTCCAAGTCTTCCAACTTTGTCGGCTACTCGGCAATGCTCCTTCAACGTCCGTTTTCATGACCCACTCGCAGTGGTCTCTTCATAAAAGTAGTGCAATATTATTATGTGCCTGTTTGGGAACACAAGCACAAGTGCATAAAAGTACGTTTAACAAGCATAAGCACGTTTGGGGGTTGTTTGGCAAAATTTACAAAAATAGATAAAAGCACGTTCAATTGCTTTTTTCTGCGATTTTGTGAAAGCAGGTTCCCACCTGCTTTTGGTAGATAGCGCAGCAACGATGGATCTGCAAAAACAGTAATGGCAAGCGTGCCCCTCTAAAATCAACTACCAACAATTTTGTACCCAATGAATCCCTTGTAACCCTATGCTCATCTCCTCATCGCGTTCGGCTCTCTCTGCACACATCACTTTCTCTGCTCATCATCGGCTTTAGCTCGCACCGACAACATGATTAGAGAGGTGTGGGCGGCAGATCTGTTGGAGTAAAGAACGTAATTGGTTGGGGAGAGAGAGATATCTTCGGAGAAGTGGAGAACGGCGGCAGAGTAATCGCAGGATGAGAAGGTGGCGTTACCTTTGGCTTTGGCTTCGTCTTCGTCGGCCATTAGAGGGTTCTGGTTGGGGATTGGTTGTGGAGGGGGTTCTGGAAAGGCACCGACATATATATATATATGTGTGTGAGAGAGAGAGAGAGAGAGACCAGAAGGTTAAAATTTGAAAAGTCAAAGAACCTTAAAATTATAATTATATTTTAATTGTTTTAATCTTTATTCTTTATTTTTTTTATCACTTAAAAAAATTATAAAAAGTATTTAAAAATTATTTTATATTTGTAAAAATATGTTAAAAATTAATAACTATTCTTAAATATTTGAAAAAATATTAAAATAAAAATCTAAAAAATAATTTATAAATTTATAAATCATAAAATGTATAAAAATATATTGAAAAATAAAAAATAAAGCAGGATTTTAGTAGATAGACTTTACTTTGTATTACTTTATTATATAAAGCAGAATTTTGTTGCACTTATCTTTAGTTTAATATTTGTATGAAATATATTTAAATTTTATAACTTAATTATAATTTTATTATAATTTTGTTCAATAGAATTTTGATTGCCAAACAAGCAAAAAAAATAAATAAATAATAAAAAAACATTTTTGCAAGGGTGATTGGGTCATTTCAGTATTATAAGTAGATTCAACAGATGGTATCCAAACAGACAATTGACTTCTGCTTCTGCAACACAACACTTTAAAATGCAGTATCTAAACATAATTGACTTCTGCTTCTGCAACACTTGACTTCTACTTCTGCTTCTGATTCTGTTTCAATAGCACAAACATAAGCTTATCCAAACGGGCCCTATATATTGACTAGAGACAAGTCAACTTCTAACCTTCATTGTTAGATAGTTCGTTTATTTTTTTAAAAGAATTTATTCTCAATAAAAATGTATATTTAAATATCCTTTAGAGACTTTTGTAATTTAATCATCTTGCAGAGAGCTTTCAATTAATTTTGGAAAGTATACAAATTTTAAAATTAAAAGTTTTTCAAATTCTACTTTAAAAAATATATTCTCGAAGGAACTTTTTAATTTTGGCTAAATGTTAGTTGCAAAGTACATGATGCAGATAATTAAGGTCCTTACGTTCACACCTGAACATCATGGAAGCTGGGCCTTTAGCAATTTTATTTTCATTTTTTTTTATGTGAAAAAAACAAGAAAAAGAAAATGTTTGTGGAGACTCACACGTCCAAAATTCCAAGAAAATGACATTTAATTGAGCTAGACTCACACCACTAGTCTCTTATATTCTTAATTAAATAAATTCCTGTGAGTGGTTAGATCGAGGCCCTCTTGAAGGGAACTTGTTGAAGTTTTTTCTTCAATAAAACATTCCATCCTTTGGCAAAAAAAAAAAAATTCTCTCACCTTCAAATGATTTCTGCAAACTGTATATATGGCAAATGCTATGATTTAAAATATTAGGGAAATTACAAACACTCTCCCGAAGTATTGGCCGTTTTTACGTTGTCTCCTGTTTTGATTGCATCAATATGCCCCTAAAACTATTCCATTGTATCAAATTATTCCATTTTGTCAGTTAGCCATTTGGTTTTTTGACTGAAAATGGTATTAGATTTGTTATTTTCTCATGCAGTATTTATCATGAATTGTTAATGGATTTATAGGCAGATCGGTAAAATTTCATGATTTTTCTCAATATCTTTTATTTATTATGAATTTTATTTAATGTATGGAGAAAATAATTTATAAAAATTAAAATATGTTGAGAAAAATAATTAAACTACATCGATATGCTTATAGACACATCAGCGGTTTAGAATAAATACTGCATAAAAAGAAAAAAACAAAAAAAAAACAAAAAAAAAACAAAAAAACAAAAACAAAAACAAAAACAAATCTAACATTATTTTTCAGTCAAAGAAACAAATGGCTAAATTAAGGATGGAAGTGGTAATTTGATACAATCTAATAGTTTAGGGGGTGCATTGATGCAATCGAAATCACAGGGGATAACATGAAAACGGCCAATAATTTAGGGGGCAAAGTGTAATTTCACTTTTAATATTTTTTTTTCTCACCCTAGTTTCAGTATCTGTTTAAGAAAAATCTTTTTGTATTCCATGTTTGATTGCATGATAAACTTTTTCGTCCTAAATAAAACCCAAGAGGGAGTGAATTGGGTCTTGGTAAATTTGCACCAATTAAACAATTTTAAATAACCTTAGATTTAGTGGTGTCAAAATGGACGAGCTGCCCATTTGGCCTGCTGACCGGTTCGATAACTAATGGACTGGGCTGATATGATTCATATGAAATGGATTAGGCTAAGAATTTTTGTTCAATGGGCCGGCTCGATCCGGGTCCGATAAGCGGATAAAATTAATATATTGCGTGGTGTGGGATTTGATCTCCATACCTGTTTAAGAAAAAAGTTTTATGTAACAATTCTTACCACTAAGCTAAATATTAGCTTGTGATACATAATGATGCTAAATAATATTTAAATTAATTTCATTTAAATTCTTTAATAACCATTAAATATATATAAAGTAATATTTAGAAAAACACATTGTTGGATTAGACAAATTTCTTATGAATATCATGCTCGCAAAAAATTAAAGCAATCCAACGGTCAATTTTTTAATAATGATTATAGAAGATTAGTGATATTTTTAAAGAACAAATTAGACAATTTTTCATATTGCTATTTTTAAAAAACCGACCGCTGGATTACTGTGATTTTTGACAATATGATATTCATAAGAAATTTGTTCAATTCAACGGTAGATTTTTAGAAATATCTTGTATAAATAGCCATACACATGTGACTTAAGATAGTAAATTATAAGGTGCACCTAGTACGAAATTGAGTGAGGTTACTTGATTACAGTTAATCAGCAATGACATTTAGAAAAACTAATCGTTGGATTAGATAAACACATCGTGAATGCCATGTTTGCAAAAAATCATAGCGATCCAATGGTCAATTTTTGAATAATGACTATAGAAGATTTGTGATATTTTGAAGAACAAAACATATAATTTTTCACATTGGCATTTTTAAAAAATAAACCATTAGATTATTGTGATTCTTTTCAATCATAGTATTATTCATAAGAAATTTGTTCAATCCTGTGATAACCCGTATCTTTATATCATTATTTATTGTCAAAAAAAAAACAAAAACTTTCCAAAATTTATCATTTTTCCATTCATTTATAAAAGTCAACCCCACCCCCATTTCTCCCCTCATTTCAGCCGTGAGAAGGGAGAGGCCGAGAGAGTAAGGGAGATCGGGAGAGAGGGTGATGTCGTCAGAAGGTCGCCGGACTAATTGCCACCGTTGCGCCGCCGGTGAAGGTAAGTTCCATTTCTCTTCCTTTTCTTCTCCTTCTTCTTTCCTTTTTCTTTTCATACTTGTTTTGTGGGTTTGAGGTTTGTTTTTTAGGAATCTTGGTGTTTGGCGTTTGGGGAAGTCTTGGTAGTTGTTTATGTGTAGTGTAGGTTAGATTTTGTGGATTTATTGAAGGATTTGTGGTAGTTTTGTGTGAGTTGTTGTTAAAAATGGGTTTATGTGGGTTTTATGCCTAAAACTTTGTGGATCTCATGTTTTTACCGTTGGATCTTGGAATTTTTGGCGGATTTAAAGTTGTTTTATTTTGTTTGGGTTAGATTGGAAGTTTGAATGGTTAGATTGAAGTATTTTTGGGTTTTTGGAAGATTTTGGGTTGCTACAGCTCGAATCTGTGCGATCTGGGAACAAGACAGTCGACGGTTTTGTTGACTGTTTGCCATGTACTCGATAGTTTAGTCTACGACTTGAGACAGTAGCTGCACCTTTATTTTTGTTAGTAAGACAGTCCACAGTTTGCCCAAAACCGTCGACGGTTTGCTTCTATCGATAGACCCATTTCCCCTTTTCTTCTTTGTCTTGTTTCGTCGTTCTGTTTTTCTTTTCCTTGAAAGTTTAGGGCTTTTGGCTAAACATTTTGGGGTGTTAGAGTCTGTAGGGTGTCGTATGAGCGGTGTTGGGAAGTGAGTCGTTTTTACCTTGAAGTTATGAATCTTTTTGTGCTTTATTGTGATTCCATGCTTGCATTATATGCTATTTCCAGATTTGGAAGGTTCTTTGGAGGACCACTTGCATTGGGTGCATGGTGCATTGCATTTGGGGAGGCTTGTGGAGCCGAAAAGAGTTGGAAAATACTATGACATTGAGGTAGGAATAAGTAACTTTGTACTATTGATGATGATGCGTTATTTTCAAATGCTTTATAAATGGCATGACTAGTACGTTCTATTGAACCTTATTGTTTATCGTGTTGAGAAATGAGTACATGGAATAAACTATTTTATGAACTGTTAAACTATATGGTATGCTTATGGAACGAAAATCAAGGTATGGTGCTGAAAGGTTTAGAACCTGTCCCATTGCTTAATAAACAATTTTGATACTGAACATAACGTATTTACAAACATGGGAATGAGCTTTTTATATTGTTTATTCAGTAAAAATATGACAAGGGCACATTATAAGATTGCTTATGTAAATACAATTGAGATGTTTTTGGCTTTACACTCATATGCCTGATTTCCTAAGTTGTTTTATAATTGAGAAAGATCATGAAATATTCTAACTAGCTATTCCCTTGAATTTTGACTAAACCAAATATTGGAAGTAGAAATGATAATCTCAAGCGATAGTGTAGAAATGTATTCTGTTTTGGAAGGTGACTTACCTTGTGAACTGTTTTCTATAGGTTATGATGGCATATGAAATGATTATCGGAATTTATATTTAAATGATAACTGTTTTTATGAAACAATGGTCTTGGAAGATATGTTTTATATGACTGTTGAGCTAAGGCTCTGGATTTCTTGATATTGGTTACCATGCGTGACAGAGATTAAGCGTGAGCTTGCTCCCTAATCTCGTTATGATGGACCTTGGTTATTGTGGCTACGTTTATGTTATGGTTAAATTGGATATGGATTGGTTATGTGGTGAATGAGAAAGAATCAGAGAATACTCATCTTTCATGAATGGATTGGTTATGTGATGAATGAGAAAGAGTGAGAGAATACTCCTCTTTGATGAATATGAAATATGTAGAATGGCACTGGTATCGAGAATAATCTCATGCCAACATGATGAAAATGTGTATTGATTGAATCGTGAGCTCAAATGTTATTTATGTTGTGACATACTGACATATCTCCTATGGATACTTGTATGCATTTCAAACTACATTTATGTTTACAGTAATTGATTTCAAGTCAATATTTATAAAATCATTAAACCTTGGAACTATGAATTTTTATATAAATATTTCGCATATCACTGTGTTGCTATAAATTGGTGTAGACATCCATTTTTGACCCTGAGAAGAGTCATGGATGTTTGTTTACAGTTTGAGGTGAAATAGGGTGTTGAAATCCTAAATTGCCACTGTGGACACCCCATTATTACCAATTATTTCTACCATATACTTATACAAATGATCAACTCAAAGAGTGGATTATTTGGTGAGGAATTGGCCTTGTAAAGACCAAATTGCCTAAATTGCCCTTTTCTGAGGAAAAGGACAATTCATTATTTCATGTGTACATTTGGATTGGAATCAACCCATTTGTATTTCATTTTACTTTTGAGGTGTTTTAGAACATCCCTGTAAATTTTCATAGCATTCTGATGAGAGCTCGATAGGTAATTAGGATTTTTGCGACTTGAAGGGCATTTTCGTCCTTTTTCTCGTATAATTTCCGAATGACCTCCGAATTCGAAACAGATTGTCTTGTGAGATTTATATGGATGTGGGGAGTGTATTTGGAGTGCCAATTGAACCTTTGAATGGTTGGGATAGATTCGCCCAAAATCGATCCCACGAGTAAGAATGAACTGAATTAGGGTTTTGTTCAAATCGACCGTGAATTGGTCATTTTCACCAAAATGAAAGATTTTCAAAACATGTTTTCAAGTACCAATTTCATATTAAAACCATGTTTTTAGAAGTGGTGCAAGCCTAATTGATCAATTTTACAAAACAAAGAATGGTCATATGACCAATTTTGGCACAACCGGGTCAATTGGCTAGCTTTTTGCTAAAACCCTTGACCATGGTCAAGTATTTTTAACCCAAAAACATTCTTAAAATGTTGAGAATCAAAACACGGTCATTTTGAGCCCTGAACCATCGAATTGGGATCAGATTTGACCAAAATATGGCCAAAATTTGAAAACCCTAGAATTTGGGAAGAAAATTAGGGAAGTCACTATGGTGACCGTCCTAGCTAGGACGGCCACCAGCATGCTCGATCAGATTTTGCAATTTTGAAAATTTTCACCTATTTTGGCCGATTTGATTTGATTTTTTTTTGGATAAATTCGAAGGGTTTCAGCTTTCAAACCCTAGGGAGACTCATTCTAAGCCCTAGGATTGTTTTTTAGATGGATTAATCCTAACCATTCAAGGTTTTGAACCCTAGCTCTATATATACTGCATTATGGAGTTAGAGGAAGAAGGGAGAGAATTCTAGGGTTTTGAGAAGGAGGCAACAGATTTTAGTTCTTCATTCTTACATCATTGAAGGAGAGAACTAAGGTGGAGAAGGAAGGAGAATGACTCAAGGCTGGGAACTTGAAGGAGGTTTGCAAAGAAGAAAGAAGATAGGTGAATCCTCCATACAAACTTTCTGTATGAGTTTACTTTGTATGAGTTTTTGGATGCATGTTTGAATAGGTTTCTCTCTTTTTCTTAGTTATGTTAGTATGCATGATTAGGGTTAGCTTTGTTATGATTTTGTATGAGTATGCATGATTAGGTTTAGCTTTGTTGTTATTTTATGTTAGTATGCATGTTTAAGGTTCATTAGTTTTATTTATGATTTTATGTTAGGATGCATGCCTAGGGTTAATTAGTTTTATTATGATTCTATGTTAGTATGCATGACTAAGGTTAGTTCTATTTGCGATTTTATGTATGTCTAGGGTTATTGTTGTTTTGTTATGATTTTATGTATATATGCATGTTAGGGTTAGTTTTCTTGTTATTTTATGTGTGTATGCATGATTAGAAGTAGTTTTATCATTGTTCTATGTGAGTATGCATGATTAGGGTTAGTATTGCTATGATTTTATGTGAGTAAGCATGTTTAAGGTTAGTTTTTGTTATGATTTTATGTTTAGGATGAGTCCTTTGTTGTTATTTTATGTATGCGAGCATGCCTAGGGTAAGTATTGATATATTCATATTGTTATTTGAATCTCTTAATGTTTGATTGATGGTATTAATGATGATATGAATGTATTAATATGTATTCTTGACATGTGATGAGTCTTGAGTCATTTTTTTATGCTTTTTTATGATTATTTGAACACTTGATATCGATTCAATGGATTGAATATATAAATTGTGTACGAGGGAGCGTGCGAAGGTAAGATCCTCCCCTTGTGTTTAAATTAATTATTTAAGCATAGTTTTGTGTAGTTTTTGATATGTTTTTGCATGGTAAATTAGTCAAGCATGTTAGATTGTATGCTAGGGTGTTTATTTGATATTGTTATGGATTAAAGATGATTTTTAAGCTACTTTAAGTATGTATTCAAATCTGTCCAGATTTGAATACATGTTTTAAAGTGGTTTAATTAACATTTTTAAGCCATATTTTGCATGATTTTATTAGTAGTTTCATAGTATATTCATGTAGAAAGCATGTTAGGACATTTTCACATTTTCATTCTTTGTTTTCATGATTTTTAGAGTGATTAAAGGTTCATATTCAAATCTGTCCGGATTTGTTTATGCCCTTAAATCACTTCTAAAAATTATTTTAAGGCCAAATCCAACTTAGAAATATGCTTAGGTTCACATAGATTAATTAGTGTGCATTTAGGAGCATTTTCATGCATTGTTAGAATTGATTACATGCTTATTTGTTTAAATTTCAGCATGCATTGCATTAGTATTTTTAGGACTTTAGAATAACTTTAGGGCTAGTTAAAGACCCTAGGTTTAGGAAGATCACTTGACCTTCCCTAGGAATTTCCTTTGTTGTAAAGATTATGATCAGAATTGAGTGTTTCAATTGATTTAAGAGTCTATATTTGAGAGGTTTTCTAAAAAAGATTTTGATATATTGTTTATGAAATAAACATGATTTTTTTACGAGGGATTTGATTAATAAATGATTTTCAAAAAGATTTGAAATATTTTAAAGATTTTTATCTAGGAATGAGATTCCTACCCATATGATTTGTTTTCTTGAAATATCTTTGAAAAAGATTTTCAATTGGAATTGAATGCTAAAGATGAGAATTATTTAGAATATTTGGATTTTATGAAAGTCTTTTAATTTGAAATGATTTCAAATAAATGATTTTAAATGAATAAAACTCTCGAAGTTAGAGTCTTGAATTAGGTTGAATACCTTTGATGATGTGATCGATTACAATAGGAGAGTCCTAGGGTAGTCGAACTACGTGGACTTTGATACTTGCTAAGTGATACTAGTAAGTTACGTAGGCGCTAATAGGGCTCAAGTCCGCCCTAGGATGCCCGTAGGGTATTCTAGGTTCTTAGGGTTTGTTTGTATTTTTTTATTATTATTAATATAACTAATATAGATAATGCATTTATATCACTATTTTTTGGTTGATTAGATTATTTAGGATTGTTTGCATTAAGAATTTAAATAACCCAAATAAATTAGAAGTCCTTTAATTAGGGCGAGGTGGGTGCCTACAAGTGAAAGCTTGGAACCTTCCCAAGTCGTAACCTAGCCCCCGGATCCATCTCTGGTTTGTAGACTGCTTTTCCATTAATGGAGTTTGTTTTATTGAAAATAAAATATTTTTATGGTTTCCTTATTCCTTAAAAATAAGGTGGCGACTCCTTTGTTTGATTTCTAAACACCCCCTGATCACATCGCCCGGTGATGATGTGGACCCCATTAAGCCCGTCACGTGGCTGGTCCACAGAACTGGCGACTCCGCTGGGGAAGTCGAGGGCTAAACTTCATTATTTTAATTGGGCTATTTAATTTCTTAAATTAATTAAAATCAACCACTTGCATTTGTGTGATTGCATATCATTTTAGTTGTATTAGCTGCATGTCATTGTGTGATAGGACGATGTTGCCTTGCCAAACGATGGTCTAGTCCTGATCCCTGTCTCCACTCGACACTAGGGCAATCATGACGAAACCATCAACCTATTGTCAAGTACCCTTCGGGGTATATCAAAGACCAATCAGTACTGTTTGACCCACGCGGCACGTCATGTGTCACATGTGGTTAGGTATATGGATTGGTCTGCAATAGGAACCTTTGAACCTACCCTTTGCATTAGTCCATGTAGACAGCCTGTAAGACACTTTACCCTACAGTGCTTGCACACACCTGTTATGCTGCCGAAATTTTGACACACAATTGTACTGTTATGCTGCCGAAATTCCTTTTGGTATTTAACTGTACCGTTATGCTGTCAAAATTTTCCTTGACACATACCTACGCCATTATGCTGCCAAATTTCTTTTAGCACATAATTGCGTCGTTATGCTGCCGAAATTGTCCCAATTTGATGTGAGCCTTGTTTGTGAATGCTAGAACTTGGGGATATATACCCTTGGATAAACTTTGATATTTTTAATATAGGCCCTTTATTTTAAGGATTTTGATCCTTGGAACGAAAGGACTATTTTGAAGATGGAAGAGAATATTCTAAAGGTACATACCCTTTTCTGTGATTAGGTTGTTTTGGCTTGTTTTGACTAAGACTTTCGATTCAAAGGAAAGTGTCCTAAGAATGAAGGACTGGTCATTAGTGTTGCTCTTTGAGCCCTGTTTGGTCAGTCATGTTTTATTTCCCTATTGGTGATTCTGATTTATTTCCTAATTTCTAAGGAAGTGCCCTTGTGAAATAGGGAAGTGAGTTGGAATTATGATAGGACGGTTTTCTCATTTCTCTTTCTTTCTATTTGGATAGCACCTCTTTGATAGTCTGTCAATAGGTTTTGAGCATCATGGTTTCTTCCTTTTTTTCTAAAAAAGCCCATTTCATGGTGTAGAATTCTGGCCTGGCGTCGTGATTCTAGAGGGCTTCTTTTCAGTATCGAACCCCCAACCACACCTACAATGACTGACGGAGAATCCAACACCACTACTATAGTGTTGAATGCAATCATGGACTGAATTGATGCCCTGGCCCGTGAGACTGAACAGATTAAGAAAATGTCCCAAGATAAACAGATCAGTACAGATCAGGTTAGGGAGGCCCACTTAGAGAACCCGAAGAGTACTTCTGATCCACCTATCCCGGCCCAAGTTGATGACAGTGCCAAGGCCCAGTTAGGTGTCAAGTCTAAGCCCATCAATCTGGATGGCGAGCCCAGTGGATCTAGGTTCCTCTCTGGAGATCCGATTCTGTTGTCAAGTAAGGTTGAAGCCTTAGAGAAAGCCCTGAAGGGGATGCGTCGGTCTAATGACATGGTTGATGTGACATCTTATTCACTGTTCCCCAAGGCCCGTATGCCATTTAGTTTTAAGATGCCTGAGCTAGAGAAGTTTGATGGGATGGGTTGCCCTAAAACCCATTTGAAAATATATGTGAGGGCGATGCAACCTCGTGGAGCTGATGATAAGCTGTTGGCCCAGATGTTTCATGAATCACTGAAAGGGTCAGCCTCAAAGTG
>JAESVK010036907.1:2021-15172 GCA_017140935.1 Hamamelis virginiana
TTTTTATGATGATTGGAAATGCAATTTCCAAAAGGATTGAAAATCCTTAAGTTGACTAGAAATGCAATTTCTAGTAATGAGTTGAAAACTCTCTTTTTTTTATGATGATTGGAAATGCAATTTCCAAAAGGATTGAAAATCCTTAAGTTGACTAGAAATGAAATTTCTAGTAATGAGTCGAAGACTCCTAAAATTTTTGTAATAATTGGAAATGCAATTTCCAAAAAGATTGAAAATCTTTGAGATAACTAGAAGTGAGACTTCCAGGAAGAGAGAATTTGAAGCGAAGCTTTCAAAATAATTTTGATAATTGGTTTGATTATCCATATTTTGTTGTGTCAAAAATGGGATGTCATTGTTTTCATTGATATTCACTGGCGAAGCCATGAACATCAATGAGGGGCTTCTGTAGACATCCATTTTTGACCATGAGTATGGTCATGAATGATTGCCTATGTTTTGAGGTGAAATAGGGTATCAAAACCCTAAGTTCCCAGTTTTACCCTTTGTGGGTAATTAAATAGAGGTCATTATCACATGTGTGTTTTAGGTCAGATTGAGTCGATTATTTTTGCATTAGGTTTTTAGAGAGTCTAGGAACATCCCTGCAAATTTTCATGACATTCCGAGCCAAGCTTGATAGAAAATAAGGCATTTTGTGACTGAAGGGCAGTTTGGTCCTATAAATCACAAAAGCCCTGAATGACTGTCGATCTTGTCTCGAATTGTCTCGAGGCTTTGGCAAAGATATTCAAAGGGTGTTTGGTAGCTAAGTTGATCAATGATAAGATCTGTGGATCCTTCCGGCTCATGATTGGCTCTTGAAGCTCGAAATGCCCTTTCAAAGCCCAGATTAGGGTTTCGACCGGAAGCGACCGGGATTCGATATTTTTATCAAACCAAAGCCTTAAAATGCTTCAAAACACTTTCCTAAAACATTTTAAAACTTGTTTCAAGAAGAAGAAATGATTTCGAAAGCAATCGGTTAGCAAATTTCAAAACCCTAATTTAGGCCCGGCAGGCCCTAAACAGCTAATCGGTCAACTTTTCCCTAAACCTTTGACCTCGGTCAATCCAATTTCACTTCAAACACTTCTTAAAACATGGATAATCGAATCACGATCGTTTCGGCGCTTGAATCGTCAAATTTGGACTTAAAACGGGCCTGAAAAGCCGAAAAAAACCGAAACCGGGACGAAACGGGCTGAAATAGGCCCACATAGGCCAAAAATAGCATGGAAGATCGACGACCATCCACCAACGGACGGAAAAACATCCATGAAGGATGGCCAACCGTCCCAAGGAGGACGGCCATCGATCCTCTTAGCCAATAACTGCACTTTTTGAGTGGTTTTTCTGCCCGGGACTCTTCCAAGCCCTGCCATGTGTCTAGTTCGGGCATGAGGACTTTTGGATGAGTATGAACACCTTGGAAGACTGATTTTGAGCCCTTGGATCATTCCTAAGAGATTTAAACTTAGCCATTGATCAAACTCAGGCCTCCCTATATATAGAGGGCCCTGAAATCAGTTTCAACACACAGAAAAAAGCTTTAGAGAGCTAGCTTGGAGAGTAGAGGCTTGAGCAATTGCACAAGCTTCCCCCATAGCACTCTAGCCTAAGTTTTAGAGTCCTTGAGGTCCTTGGAGTCCTTGGAGCTTGAAGAGAAGGCTTGGAGCTTGAGGAGAAGGCTTGAAGCAAGGAGGCAGAGAAAGAGGTTAGTAGTTTAAAGTTTTCTTTTCTTCTTCTTCTTCTTCTTTAATCATGCTAGGTTAGGTTTTTATTTCTTTAATATGCATAGAGTTTAGTTCATAGTTAGTATGCATGCATAGGATATAGTTCATTGTTAGCATGCCTAGTTTAGTTTATATTTCCATATTTCTTTAGTATGCATGATAGGCTATTTTATTATTTAAGAGTTCTTTTTTTATAATATTTCTCTTCTTCCATTCTTATTTAGTCATATCATATTAGGATTAGGTGTTTATTTAGAATCCCTTTTTTATGCATAATATGATTTTTAGTGTATAGGAACGCATGTTTAAGTCTTTTATATTAAGTTATTAGTCTATTTAAGTTAAGTATTAGTATTGTTCTTATTATGGTTTATTTTTTTATCACTTGGGATGTTTGATTGATATATAAAATGTGTTCGAGGGAGCATGCAAAGGTAAGTCTCTTCCCTTGTGACTAAATGTCAAGTTTTGATGGTAGTTTAGTATGCATATTAGGTTGCATTTAGTACATATTTTCATCACTTTTTATTCATTATTTTAGGGTTTTAAGTACACTTTTTGGTTACTTTCAAATCTGTCCATGGATTTAAAGCGACCTAAAAGTGTATTAGAACTCATTTTTTAGGCCAAAATCAAATAGAAACATGCTTAGGTTCTGTTACCACACTAAAAATCGGTCAATGATTGTAAAGGCCGAAAATCTCGAAGCAAGATTCTTAGAAGGCCGAAAATATGAAAAGACAATATATATATTCGGTCTATGAAATATCGGCCATAAAAAGAACAGGCCAACAAGATATCCTCTATCAAATATGGCCTTGATAACTTTGATACAGCCAATACATGGAAGGCACGTGGCAATATCTGATGAAAAGCTCAAATGCATGTTGATATCTGATGAGAAACGTGGCAACGTGGCAACATCTGGCTGGGAGTTCGAATGCACGTTCATATATGAAGACCAGATCAAAGATATTGAAGATACACGATCTCAACTAATCCCATAAAATGTGGAACGGCTATAACTTTTAGCCAACCGGGATTTGACACATGGAATTAGTTACAAACACATTCGACCTCTATAAAAGCTGAAAGGGACAAAGAAACAAAGGATCCACGATCAAAATCAAGCATCAGCTTTTAATCTTTTAGTCTTGTTTTTAGCTTTTCTTAGTCGCTTTTCATTTTTTAGGAGTAATCTATTGTAACTGAAGAATCCAAACTCTGGTTTGGTCAGGGATCAGTCTCTGTTCATTTTTATTGGAAGCTCTTTCTAGAACAAATTGTACTCAGCCAACACATGGTACGTATTTGTTTATTTTGAGTTTATTACATTCCAATCTCATTTGTTTTATATTTAACATTGCAAAAGTCCTTGAGGCTTCAAGGCAAGGAGAACCTACACTCATTTGATTGTTTGTAGTTGGCACGCCCGCAATTCACACACATCTCTCTAGAGAACCGGTTTGCCAGCCAACAGGTTCACATAGCTAACTTAGATTTGCATTTAAGACATTTTCATGCATTATTTGCACTCTTGATTATTTATTTTATTTATTTTCCAGATATTTCAGCATGCATATCATAGTGTTTTAGGTATCTAGACTAACCTAGGATTAGCTAGAAACCCTAGGATTAGGGGGGTCACTTGACCCCACTTAGGACTCTTCTTTGTTATAAGAATTACAATAAGAATAGAGTTCTATTTTACCTAGGATTCTACTTCGAGAACAATTCTAAAAGTGATTTTGAAAGAATTCAAAAGATGAAATGAAATTCCATCTCTCATGACAAGTGTTTTGATCCAACTCAAACTCTCGAAGCTAGAGTCCAAGATAAGATAGAATATCTACAATTATGTGGTTTGTTACAGTAGGAGAATCCTAGGTAATCGAACTACGTGGACTTTGATCTTTATCAAGCAATTGATAAGATACGTAGGCAGTCAATAGGACGCAAGTATAATCTTAGGTTGATTTTTAGTCTCCTAAGACCCTTAGGATTGTGTATACTTTTGTACTATATATTATTATTATTATATTATTATATCATATCTTGTGGTTGATTAGATATGTTAGGATTGTTTTGAAAAGATTTTGATAAAGCCCAAATTTAATTAGGAGACCTTTAATTAGGGCGAGGTGGGTGCCTACAAGGAGTTTCTTGGAACCTTCCCACTTCATAACCTAGCCCCCGAATCCAACTTTTGTTCAAAGACCGTGCTTTTTCCTAAAAATATGGAGTCAATGTTTTATTGAAAATAAAACTCTTTTTGGTGGTTTCCTTGTTCCCTAAAAATAAGGTGGCGACTCCCAGTTTTTTACAAACTCTTATCCTTTTTCAAAAACCCAATTTTGAGTGGATAATAGAGAATGATAAATGTGGATAATAGAGAAGGATAAATCGAGACGGATAAATATCATCCACAATCCACTCAAGATAAACACCCCCAAAGTGAACGAGAGGCCTCCCGATCAAGTTGGCTGGTTCACACCCCCGTTTTCAAAATTAAATTGTAAGGAAGAGGCATTCGAGTGCTTTATCCTAGCATCCCACCATTATAAAGTAGGTGGATTCTTATGGTGGATGTGTTCGGCTGCAGATATGCAGGAGCTCATTCATCTTGAGGGTTCATACTGCTTTATTGCATATTAGATATCATGAGGTGCGATAATGGTACACTCCAAGAACCTATTATGTGAGGGGTGTAACATTCAATTGACCATACTCATGTGAATGGTGGGTGTGATTTAACTATAATACACTAACCAAGAACCTAGTGGTGTCAAAATGGACGGGCCGCCCATTTGATCCGCTGACCGGTCCATTAAGCTAACGGATGGGGCTCGATCCGGTCCGATAAGTAATGAACCCGACTGATCTGATCCATAGTCAATGGACGGATTGGGCTAAGGTTTTCTGTCCAATGGGCCGGCCCGATCCGTGACCATTAAGTAGCCCTGTCTGATCCGAAACCCGGTCCGATTATTAGCCCGTCCATTAATCCGATCCGCTTGACCGATCCGCTAGGCCCGATTACATATATCAGATACAATTTGAATTTTTTTCTATTTTTTTACTCTTTTGCCCACTATAACAGTCATAAAACGGCCATATTGTAGGGATATATTTGATCTTTTTTGCAAATTTCAATCTCTATATAATTCAAATCCAAACTATCCTCATTCCTCACATCATATTATCAGAATCAATCTTTCATTCTCTCTTTGTTCAATAACTCTCACTCCCAGTCTGGCAGTCTCCCACTGTTTGTTTGGGAAAAAATTTCGTCCATTTGCATCTCTCACTCTTTGTTTGCCAAAAAAAAAAAAAGGACAAAAACAAAAAATCCACATCAATCTCTCTCAGAGTCTCAGTCCCTCACTCAAATCTGAAATCTCTCACGGTCTTTCTCACAAAGTTTCTAAAAAAAAAAAAAGCTTTATCTCTCTTCCTCTCTCACTGTCTCACGGAGTCACAATCAGTGATACACATACTGAAAATTTGCAGATTTGCCAAAAAAAGTAAAAAAAAAAAAAGAACAGACGAACAGTCACCCACCTTGCCGATCGAACAGGGAGGAACAGCCACCATGCCGAACTGCCGATCCACCTCCGATCCAGCCTCCTCCGCCATCTTCTCTGCTTTTGCCTGTCCGATCAGCCTCCTCAGCCATCCTCTCTGCTTGCGCCGGTCCGATTAGCCTCCTCCAGTCCTCCACCGTCCTCTCTGCTTGGGCCCAATGGCCCAACCTCTCGAAGTCTCGGTCTCTCAGTTTCTCCACGACTCTACCTGCAAGTTTGCACTCTGCAACCTGCAAACGAACAGTCTCATATCTCTCACGATACAGTGATATACTCTCTCACAAATATCTTTCACTCACAGAGACACTGACACACCACACCTTTTAGGCTTTTATGCTTTTATACTTTTATACTTTTATCACAAATATATTTCGCTCACAAATATCTTATTGTCTCACACGGTTTTTGGTTTTTAGTTTTTTAGATATCTTTTATACGGGTCTGCAAGTCACAACACACCTTTTATTCCTTTATCATTTATTAGTTTTTAGTTTAAGTGTTAAACTCTTAATATAGTCTCATACAGTTTTTAGTTTTTTAGTTTATTAGATATATTTTAATATCTCTCTCACTTTTTTAGTTTATTAGTCATCTTTTAATATCTATCTCACTGACATATTATATTTAATATATCTCTTTTTGATGTACTCTCTCACTGTCTCACACTTATATAATATATCTTTTATTAAGTCATAATATCTGTTTACTGCCATATTATAGTTAGTGTTATTATTTTCCCATACACAATTAGTATTTATTTAATTTTTGTTATTATTTTTGTTAGTGTTATTATTGTTATTTTTTTACTACCATAGTATTGCGACTCTCAATTTTTGTTATTATTAATTTTTGTTATTATTGTCAAATTACCATTTTCTTTCACTGCAAATCCTGAATTTGAAGAATTTATTAAAGCATGTGTTAATCCCCAATTTCAGTCTGTTTCTAGAAATACCCATAGAAATGATTGCGTAAAACTTTTCAAAAAACAACGGGCTCAATTAATTCAAGAATTTGCTAATAATAGTCCCACTATTGCTTGTACTTCTGATACTTGGACTACAAGAAATTATATGGGTTATTTTGTCATTACTGCACATTTTATTGATGCTAATTGTGAATTACAAAAACGAATTTTATCTTTTCGTATCTTAGAATATCCATATAATGCCCAAATTATTTTTCAAGGTATGATGAATGTTTTTAGAGAATATGATATTCAAGATAAAATATTTAGTATTACTTTTGATAATGCCTCTGCTAATACTGCATCCATTGATATGTTTAAACGTCATTTGCATCATCCTCTTGGTTTTCAATTTTTCACGTTAGATGTGCATGTCATATTCTAAATTTAATTGTACATGATGGATTTTCATATTTTGAAGATATTACAAAAAAAATTAGACAAGCTGTTATTTTCCTTAGATCTTCACCTGCGAGAATACAAGATTTTCATAAATTTTGTAGAACCCCTTATGGTCTAAAGGGAAAAAAGTTTGCCACTGATATTGAACATCGGTGGAATACTACGTATCTCATGATAAAATCTTGCAAATCCCATCAATTAGCAATAACTGACTACATGGATCTTAGAGGTCGTCCTAATTGTCGCATTGATCATAATGATTAGGAAAAAGCCGATCATTTAATGAAATTTTTAGAAAAATTTTACAAAGCTACAAACACTTGTTCAGGTGTCTATTATCCCACTTCTTGTCTTATTCTTAATTTACTTTTTAATCTTGCACATCATTTAAATGCACATAGATATGATCCTATGTTTAAAGATGCATGCGATGCAATGATTGAGAAATTTTTGAAATATTGGGATAAAATTTCATTATTATATATTTTAGCATGTGTAATGGACCCTAGATTAAAATTTATTGGTGTATCTTATGCTATAAAAGGACTTCATGAAAAATTAAACACCCCTAATTCAATTGAGATTAATGATATTAGGGAAAAATTACATTGTATTTATCATAGCTATGAATCTAAATATGCAAATAATGTTAGAGATGACATTGATTCTTCTTTAATTGACTGCGACAACATTCTTTTGTTAGTAAATCACGTGATTTACTAACACCTCCAGTTTCTACAGTTGCATCAGAATCAGCTTTTAGTGCAGGAAATAGGACTTTAGATGAACGGAGGACCATAATGAATTCTGAAAGTTTAGAATAGCAAATTTGCTTGAAGGATTGGAAACGTGCATAAAAAAGAATTCAAGATAAAATCTCAGAAGATTATGATTTTGCTTCTGAATATGCCAATATCGATATTGAGGATGAGCAAACATAAAATTGAATTTCTAATTTGAATTGTTTTCTTTTGTTTTGTTTTTTATTTTATTTTACAAGGATTGGTAATGCAAATGATGGATGGTTAAGTAGGTGCCAACCTAGTTGGGATGTACTTAATTATGGTGATGCAATTCTCTCATTCCAAGATTGTATACATTTGAAATATGAATAAAATAAGTATTTTTTTTTGTAATTATTATTCATTCATGTACTTTAATAGTTTAAACTTATAATGTAAAAAAAAAAAAAAAATGAATAAGTTAAGCCACAGCCACTCCATCAGAATAGTAAAGAGATGTGTACATATAGTATAACGTGCACATGTGTAATGTGTTGATGAAATTAACACATGTAAAGGAAATTATTTAAAAAAAAAAAAAGATCCAATCCATTTGAAAACAACACATGTAAAGGAAATTAAAAAGAAAAAAGAAAGGCCTAATCCGTTAGAAATCAACACATGCTAAGGAATTTTTTTTTTTTAAAAAAAGCCCAATCCGTTTGATCCATTAGGCCGATCCAATAGTCTGATCCAATTGATCCGTTAAGCCCGTCCATTAGTATGATCCATTAGACCAGTCCAGCCCAATCCGATTCGATCCATTAGCCCGTTTGGCCCGTTAACATAGTGGACCAGTCTAATGGATTGGATTGGACAACCATTTTTCCTTAATGGACCGATCCGATAACTTAGTGAACCGGTCATGATCCGATCCGGTAGCCCATTTGACCGAAAAATTAACGGATCGGGCCGGCCCAATCCGACCAGTTTGACACCACTACAATAACCTAATATGTGAGGTTATTGTATTCTAGTGGCTAAAAGAAGGTTGAAATTTGCTTAGTGAAGCATTGGATAAAGAGTTATCCACCCCTTTGGATTAGTGGTCCAAGAACCTATTATGTGAGGTCCACTAGTTCAAATGGGACCCCAATCCCCATTAAGAATTCAATGTAGAATTCTCGAATCCTATAGAGGGTGTATGGGATTTGTTAAAATAGTGGGAGACACCATAAAACTAAAAGACCAAGTTATTATGGTTAATGAAATATATTTTAATCTGTTACTTATTTTTGTAGATATCATAATGGTTTTACTCAACAATATATCCGAAAATGAAATTGACAAATGTTTGACAATACTTTGTAATAGAGAAGAGCTTAATGGATTAGGAAGCGTTTCTAATTCAGGATGTTATGCTATAGTAGTAGAGACTGGCCTATCAGTTAACACTGCTTCCTCATGGGTATTAGATACCGGAGCTAGTTCTTATATATATAACAATATTAGAGAACTTAGAGAAAGCAAACAATTAAGTCAAGATCAAGTCTCCCTTCGAGTGGGAAATGGAGCAAACGTTGTTGCATTAGCTATAGGGACTTGTGACTTAATTACCATCTAGACATGTTGTGAAATTGAAAGACTGTTTGTTTGTGCAAAGAATAGTCAGGAACATCATTTCGGTTTCGACCTTAACTCGTTCTGGCTATGGATTTATTTTTTATAAGAGTAGTTGCACCATTTCTATTGGAAATAAATCGGTTAGTTCTGGCATTTATCTAAACGGTCTGTATTTCTTGGACATGGATGGTAGTGTTAATTGTCTGGAGCATAAACATGATGATGCAAAGCATAAAAGACCTAGAGATAATAAAGACTCAGCCTATGCATGGCATTTGAGATTAGGTCATATTAGTGCGGAAAGGATTAATGAGTTAGGAAAGGATGGGCAACTTGGCTCATATGTACTTGTACCCTTACCTACTTGTGAACTTTGTCTCATGGGTAAAATGACCAAATCACCCTTTACTGGTCACAGTGAAATGGCATGAGACATACTAGGACTTATACATTCAGATGTATGTGGACCTTTGAATATGGTTGTCAGGGGTGGTTTCACCTACTTCATTACCTTTACCGATGATCACTTATGGTTAGGGACTGTGTATCTTATGAAACACAAGTCTGAATCTTTTGAAAAGTTCAAAGAGTTCAGAGCTGAAGTAGAGAAATAAACTGGCAAAAGTATTAAAGTTCTTCGATCGGATCGAGGAGGAGAATACTTAAGCACTAAGTTTTTAGATCATCTCACTGAGGCTGGCATATTATCATAGTGGACTCCTCCTGGAACACCTCAGCTTAATGGTGTGTCTGAAAGGAGAAATCGTACTTTGATGGATATGGTACGATCGATGCTGAGTTACACTGATATGCCAATATCCTTTTGGAGATATGCATTGGAAACAGCCGCCTATATATTAAACAGGGTTCCTTCCAAATCTGTTCCTAAAACACTGTATGAGATATGGTATGGGAAGAAACCAAGCCTAAGGCATCTAAGGGTTTGGGGTTGTGTTTCATACGTTAAGAACCAAAATGCAACTAAGTTGGAAGCTAGGTCAAACAAATGTAGATTTGTGGGGTACCCAAAAGAGTCTTTGGGATACTACTTCTATCACACTAGCGAAGAGAAAGTCTTCGTTAGTAAGTTTGCTGTTTTTCTCGAAAGAAACTTCATTCAAGAAGGAGGCAAAGGTCAAGTGATAGATCTCGGGGAATTATCCGAGAGCACACAAATCAACACTAATACCACTCCTACCCCTGTTGACGTAGAACCTACAGTTACACCACCACTTCGTAGATATGATAGGATATCTGCTCCTCCTATAAGATATGAGTATCTTCATGAGATGAGAGATGAATTATTTCTTGGCGACAAGGAACATCCAGATGATCCTACTACATACGAAGGAGCGATGTTGGACATTGACTCGAGAAGATGGCAAAAGGCCATAAAATCTGAAATGGATTTAATGTACTCCAACCAAATCTGGACTGTAGAAAATCCACCTGAAGGTATATTACCTATAGGCTGCAAATGGATTTACAAAAGGAAGATAGACTCGGATGGAAATGTAGAGACCTACAAAGCTAGACTAGTGGCAAAATGTTACAATTAGAAGTGAGGTGTTGACTATGAAGAAACCTTTTCGCAAATAGCTATGCTAAAACCCATTCGGATCTTATTGGCTATAGCCGCACACTATGACTATGAAATATGTTAGATGGATGTAAAGACCATTTTCCTTAATGGAAACATTGAGGAAGATCTTTATATAGAACAACATAAGGGCTTTATATCCAGTGGTGATTACCACAAAGTATGCAAGCTACAGCGGTCCATTTATGGACTAAAGCAAGCCTCTCAAAGTTGGAACATCCGATTGAACGAAGCAGTCAAATCGTTTGGCTTTATTCAGAATATGGATGAAACATGTGTGTACAAGAAGGTTAGTGGGAGTGCAGTCACATTTCTAGTCCTATATGTGGACGATATCCTAATCATTGGGAATGATGTAGGAATAATATCATCTATAAAACTTTGGCTTTCCAGTAATTTCTCCATGAAGGATTTGGGAGAGGCAACATATATATTGGGTATAAAGATCTATAGAGATAGATCTAAGAGGTTGCTTGCTCTCTCACAATCCTTGTACATAGATAAAATACTGAAGAGGTTCAGTATGGAGAATTCCAAAAGGGGTTTGCTTCCCTTTAGACATGGAATTCATCTTTCCAAGGATATGTCTCCCATGACAGATCAGGAAAGAGAGCAGATGAATAGGATCCCTTATGCGTCAGCTGTAGGGAGTCTCATGTACGCTATGCTATATACTAGACGTGATATCAGTTATGCTGTAAGTGTTATCAGCAGATATCAGTCTAACTCAGGTGAGGCACACTGGGTGGCAGTCAATGGCAACCTTAAGTACTTGAGAATGACTAAGGATTTGGTTCTTGTTTATGGAGGAGATGAGCTCAAATTGGATGGTTTCACTGGCTCTGATTTTCAGTCAGACATAGATGATAGAAAGTTTATTTTTGGATATTTATTCACCTTAAATGGTGGAGTGTTTAGCTAGAAGAGCTGTAAGCAATCCACTACAGCGGATTCCACTACAGAAGCTGAGTATATAGTCGCCTCTGAAGCTGCCAAAGAAGCTGTTTGGATAAAGAAGTTCATTTATGAACTCGGAGTGGTTCCAACCATTGAGTCACCTATACCTATGTATTGTGACAACAATAGGGCCATTGCTCAGGCCAATGAACCAAGGTCTCATCAGAAGTCCAAACACATTGAAAAACGCTTCAATATGATTTGAGAAATCATTCATAGAGGAGATATCAATATGCAAAAAGTAGTATCTGAGGTTAACACCACAAACCCACTTACCAAGGCTCTTTCCCAGAAAACCTTGGATTGACATCTTGAAAAGATGGGTATGAGATACATCACTAATTGGATTTAGTGCAAGTGGGAGATTGTTAGAAGTATGCCTTAAAACCAATCGTTAGGTTGTATTTAGGAAACTTATATTTCATTATAATCATGTATGAAACTTTATTTATTTATGAAATGGTTTTTATTATCATCTAAACTTGTGTTTAATTACCGTTCATGATAAAGTCTTTAGATAGTATGATAGAGAGTTGTATCTCAACTGTTGAGATAGAGAGACTTACAACTCTCAAATACATCTATCCTAAACTAGTTCCTGATCATAGGTTTATATATTTGGACGATTATAAAACATTAAGATTAGTATAGGTTATACTAGCTCCTTTGGGAGGATGGTGAGTCTCACACCATCTGTATAGTGATACTATAGTAAACCTGTGGGTGCTTGTTAAGAACAAGTACACTGAACTTGACCAATATGAGTATAACTTATAGAATTCTATTTGTATGTCAAAAGCTGCTCATGTGTATAGTCACATTTATAATCCTTAGACCTGAGACACCACTAGTTGTCTTATGCATGAGTTACTACAGTTTGATAGTATCTCGTACACCCTTAACCACAAGGATGTAATCGGTACTTATTAGCTATAGTGAATTATGTATAAAGATAGGTGGGTGTGCAATAAGGAATCACTACCCTTAATATGAAAGGGTGAATGCCATAGTTACTTCACAAATACTATCTCAATAAAGTCTTTAGCCAAAGCAGATAGTATCCAAGAAAAGTGTTTTCAAGGGTTAACTTAATTGAGATTATTTTTTGGTGAAAAATGTAACATAGGATTAAGTTAGGGTTTGACATGTACCCATACCAAACTAACTTAATCATGACATTGTTTAGTGAAGGATTACCTATATCATAAGGGGTTCTTTTATATTCGTATATTCACCCACACTTAGGGTAAGTCATGATATGTTGCTAGATGTCACTTATGACTAGTGTAGGCCTAATGATAAGTGTTATCATTGAGGGCAAAATTGGAATTGTTCCAATTGAACCGTAAATAGAAAGTTTCTATTTTGGGAGACATGTGATGTCCCCAAGCCACTACTAGGTTGGGTTGTACCCAATGGGTCACACACATAAGGGTATATGTGAGTCACATAAATTATGGGAGAGGAATATTCTTATTTATTATTGTTTAGGCCCTTGTCATTAAGAGTTAATAAGATAGGGACCAAATAATAAATAAAAGGAATATTACCTATATATAT
>JAESVK010036910.1:0-12913 GCA_017140935.1 Hamamelis virginiana
ACATCCTTATCCGTGGATGTCCGGACAACCCGATCCATTCTAATACCCGAAGACATTTTCCAGATCATAAATAATGTGGCCCAGTAAACAAATAGGTCGGGTTTCGCCCTCTTCATGCCCCATTATTAATGCTTTGAAGATTTTATTTTAAAATTTTAAAAATGTATTTTGATTTGATTTTCTAAAACAGAAATGGATTTGTTTTTGGTTTGTTTTTTTTTTATTTTTTCCAGCGCCACGATCTGGATTGGCGTTGAAGCATTCCATTGATGTTGGGGCTGGAGTAATGGATGCAGACTACAGAGGACCTGTTGGGGTTGTTTTGTACAACCATTCTGTGGTTGATTTTGAAGTGAAACATGGTGATCGAATTACCCAGTTGATCATTCAGAAGATAATGACTCCTGAAGTTTTGGAAGTTGAAGATTTGGATGAGACCGTGAGAGGAATTGGAGGGTTTGGATCTACTGGTATTTGATCATTCTTTTAGCTGAGCCAAATCGTCGTTCGTTCCTTGAGGTTAATTGTCGAACACATGGTGGGCGAATCTAACTTCTGTAAAGAAGCTTTAAATTCCAAAATTGGCTTTACCTAAAAGAATGAATTGCATAATTGGGAGTATTTTACTAGTTTCTTCTAGTCATTTGATCTTGTGCTGAGTGTTGATTGCAGGTTGAAGGTTGAAGGTAAAATTTACGCAGTCTAGGCAACCTATCCATTATATTGAATTTCCTTCAAAATGACTCATCTTTTAAGCATTTTGAAGCATCCTTTATTACTTCATTCTTTGAACCTAAATGTTTGAATCTTGTGAAGAACAAAGGAAATGTAAGGTTTGAAAGTATTATTAAAACTACTAGCAACGTATGTGAACTTTAAGCAGTCTACTCAACCCCCCACACTATTTTAAATTTCATGTTGGGTTTTAGGATCCATATGGTTGTCAGAATGCCTCAAAACGACTCCCTTTAGCATTTTGCTGAAGCATCCTCCGTTTATTCTAAACCAAGAATTAAAACCACCAGCTTCAGTAGGCAGGTTTGTGAACTTTAGGCAGTCTTGGCCACTCCATGCACTGTCTTGAATCTCCCGTTTTGTTTTGGCGAAAAACAAAAATCAATAATAATACATTACATGCTAGCAAGGGGTGCACAAACCGACAGGCCAATTGGGGTAGCTCCATTAATCCAGTGGGTGTATTGAATTTCATGTCTTCTCCATTTGGTTCTTAGAAAGATTGAGAAAATGCTTCAAAATGACTTACCTTTTTAAGCACCTTTTAAGCATCTTGTTTTATCATACACAATCATCGAATTCCTGGTACAATGCTCCGGGACTTCACTAAAGCTATAAAATCGTCGTTCACTCCCATTAAAATCAACAATCAATTTCAAAACAGATTGATTTGTTAACATTAGCATACTATTCCAAATTTTCTATCATATCTGTGGAAATAAATCAATCTTTTGATTACATTGGTAAAACATTGTCTATCACATTAGCTCGCCGTCTAAAAAAGACGATGACAATCAGTTTTGTTTATAATTGTAATTAGACTAATTGGTATATAATGTGACTGAAACCAAGACAAGCATGGTCTTCCCACTCCAATGTGCAAGACCATAAGCACCTTTCCAACCTTTCAATATTACACTATAAATTTTCAATATGTGCATGACTCTTGCAGGTGGCAGTTTTATCTTTTATTTTTTATAATGTTTGGTACTTTATACAGCACACATTTCTAACAGCTTCTGTTGATCATGGGTCTAAATTCTCTAGTTTTATCAACAAATAATAATAAAAAGGCAGACAAAACCATGGAGAAGATGATAACTAGATTACTAGAATGTGCCACAAAGTGACAGAGCCCAAGGGCATATTGGCACCGGAGCGCAAAATTGGGATGATGCTCAAGTGCAGCTACAGACTAAAATAGAGTCCATAATCATTTCCCACGAAGCCAAAGAAAGGTTTACAATTGAGGTAAGTCCTGCAAATATGAGCATAAGTGTTCTCTCACAACAATATCAAACATCAAGAACAGAAATTAACAAAACACAAGCAAATATCCTCAAACAGCCCGGTAATAAATTTAGGTTTTTGATCCAAACGAAAGAGAGAATTGAACACCCTTGCCTTACATAGTAGCTGAAACTGCATTCCTGGAGCTTGATCAAACCACACCCCTGAACTCATTCATTAAATTAAAAACAAATAAGGACAAACAAGAGAGTGCAAGTTGAGTCGGAGAAAACAAAGAAAAGGGGCAAGTTTGACCTACCAGTGAAGTAAAAAGTTGAGATATACTGTAATCTTGCACCCTTAGTGCTCATATTCGCGAGAAAGTGACCTCTCTGAGCGTCGATATTCACGCTCTAGATCTTGAGTCTTGGACCTTCTGCGTGGCTCATAATGATATTTGTCCTCCTCCATTTGATCGTATCGATCATGATCATGATCAGGCTGGTCATCATAACGGTCGTGATCACCCAGGACATCCGGATTATCATAATGGTCAAGGTCAGGTTCTGGACGTCGATGTCCATGTTCAGGCTGTTCATACCACCCAGCATTATCCTCCAGCTCAGCATGATCATCGTCCAATTCCCTTTCACTGAGTCTTTCACGCTCATGTCTTGAGTCCACGCGATCATAGTCAGATTCTTTATCACGGGAACGCCCACGGTCATGGTCCAGGTCTCCAACTTCATAATCCTTATCCCTATCTCTCTCCCTCTCCCGAGGGCGGTCACGATCACGTTCACGCTCCCGATCACGATCTCTATCACGGTCGTCACGACCTCGATCCCGACCCCGATCACGATCTCGAGGTGCTCGGTCGCGATCACGACCCCGGTCTCTCTCCCTGTCCCTGTCTCTGTTCCTGTCCCGATCTCTGTGGTGCCTGTCCTCTCTATGATCACGATCCCTTGGCCTGTCATGGGAGCGCTCAAGGGACTTCTCTGGTTCCCTCTCTCTGTCCCTTCCTCTTTCACGGGATTTTTCCCTATCTCTGAAACATCACTATACACTATCAATCACATATTTTAACAAGTTGACAGAACTGCGAAAGAACGAGAATATTGAACCACCTCCGTATATTAAACCTAGATGGCATGAGGAAAACTTCCAACATGGTCTTCATTTCATCTAATCCACTATGGTTGAAGAATTTCAAAAGGAAATATATCCATTAACAGAAAGATAAGCTTCCTCATTAAGCTAAAACTTGAATATGCAAGACAAAAATGTATGCTGAAACATGATAATTTACGGCGGACTGCTCAAGTATTTCTTGTGTTGAGGATCCCAAGTCATACATGGCACAATTTGAATATGCAAGTCCAAAATATATGCTAATTTAGTGTGGACTGCTAAAGTATTTCTCATGTTGAGGATCCCAACCCCTACATGGCCCTACCTTTTGTGTAATGTTATTTTCTAAAACACATGTTACTGTTAACAAATATAGAGTACCGCCTAAAACTAATCAAAATTAATGAAGTGCAACACAGTCGGGACAAATCCTTTTTTTTTTCCTTCCTAAATAGAAAAATCTGGAAAATTTTACCGGTCTCCATGCCGATCCTCTCGTATCCTTGGCTCCTCAGATCGAGGTGGTCCTGACTGCTGTTGCTCCCTGAGCAATTAAAGAGAAGCAAATCATATTACATTTCTCAAAATAAGAAGAGATTAAATCCAATAGAAAAATTTGAAAACAAATTATATACCATCCAGAAGAATTCAGAAATTCTATGACAATACTTGGAAGTTCCAATAAGAAATCAAATAGAATAACTAATCCCTGATTCCTTGCCCTACCAAAAATTTCATTTTAGCTTTAAACTTCCAGGATTTAAATCCACTTCCAAAATAACCAAGTCAAAGTTAAAAGCATAAAAAACTAAATATCTGCTTATCCAGCACATCCATGTGATCATTTACATTTCATTTCTAGCTCTAGCATAACTGAAACATAATTCTGTTATTCTAGATGCCACTAAGGAACTTTTAAATCATAAACAATAAGTCCAAAGCCATTTCATCCAATGACTGAAACATAATTCTGTTATTCTAGATGCCACTAAGGCTCCTTCAACATAATTTCAGATAGTTCCACCAAGTACGATCTATACATGTCATCTCTACATCTTAATCTACTCACGAAGATGCACAGCTGGTATAACACAATTTTGATTTTACGTCAATTGTCAAATATTCATACAAGTGAAATTTTTTACTAAGTCTATTATGCACTGCATTTATTAAAACTTCAGAATTCTTTTTTTTTTTTTTCCTTAACTAATGTAGGTGTGTACTAATGTTGGAACCAGGGCATTTACCTCCCAGAATACTTCTGATTAACTTCTTCACCTCCAACCCTGGTTGTTCCAAGTCCACCACCCAGCCTGCGAGGTCGCCAATTTGGAACAGTTCTACCACGCTCAACATCCACCAGCACCCTTCTGTTGTCGAGCTTCCTCCCATCAGCTTGTTTATAGGCAGCTGTACACATACATGAGAAGTGCTCAGAAACAAAATATGACATACATCATATTAAAAACAATAAACGCAACATACCTTTCATATCTCTCGTATGAGTGTACTCAATGAAAGCATAGCCTCTAGGTTTATTTGTCTCTTTATCACTGATCAACCGAACCTGAGAAGCTCAAAGTAGGAAAATAAATAAACTACAATTGCAGAAGAAGATTCAGAAATGAAGCAAAGACACAGAATCATAAAACAGAAAAGTTAGTTCTGGCTAGGTGAGGATTCTACAGAAAATAAGTTAAAAATAGCAAATCCTAAATGGCACGGCAGACAGGCACTATGCCTCATTAGCCGTGCTCACCTTTAAATCATACAGCTTCCCCACGCGAGATGCATCACCACCACTGCTAGAGTTGCAGAAAACTGATGTATGGGGCCAATTTACCAGTAGTTGAACATACTAACCTCCCCTTACCAGGGGGAAATTTTTTTATGTAATGAAATAGTTAAAAATAATATAGGAAATACCAGGATATCTTCTCAACTGCTGATATGTTTTTCATAGCCTTTAAAGCCAAAAGTAGAATTTTTAGTAGCAGGAAATGCACGCACTAAAAATCCAAATGAAAAAGAAAGAGATGCTAATACTCCCTACGTGTTTTACCCAATGCAGGAAAAAGTTGTCAGTCTCCTTTTGTTGCTCGAAAATTAAGGCCAAAAGGCACAATGCATCACTGCTCTGCTCAACTTAAAGTTTTCAGCTTTGCCGTGCAGGATGAAGCACCATCTTTGGAATCGGATTGATAGAAAATTTGTGGAACAAAATAATCGCCCCCTTACCAGGGATAAAGCTTAATAGATGAAACTTAGTACTAAAACAATACCCCAAGTCCCAAGGAGATCTTTGAACCCAACTAAATTAAACAGAGAGTTATCAAAGGATCAGAGCAGAACAAACCCTTACGCCATTAGCAGAAAATAGGCAATTGTACCAGTGCTATTTTTTCCAACTCGCATTGACCTTCCATCAAGAATATTTTTTAGAAGGGAGATGCACAACATTCTCCCTTTCAAACTTGAAAATGTATGCTGGAGACAAAATGTACTATGCATGATTGATTATGTTTAATGTTGAAGCACAAACTTCACAACTTTCATGCACCATTGCAATCAAGTTGGCCAAAGAATGAATATTTGGAACCAACTTACCAAGAGGTGAACATTGATTCATCAGAACCTAAGTAAATGAACATAACATATATTGATATAGCCTACCCAAAGAAAACAAAAAAATACATATTGATATAGGATTACCAAAACATTTCATAATTTAATATTTCTCCATTACCAATGCCATATTTAATATTTAACTTCATGAAGCAAATATGTAGGTGAACATAACCATTAGAGATATTAGTGTCAAAAGAATTACAACTTGATATAGGAAATATTTAAAAACATAGAGATTCTACACAAAATTTTTCAAAAACTTGAAGTTGATGACAAAAGGATTAAAACCTCAAAAAAAGTGCCCTAGAAGCCTACCCAACCTTCTAAGAATGCACTCCAACTGATGTAAATCACTGTCTTTCCCTTTTATTTAAAAAACAAAATGGCCATCATTGTGGTATTAGTCACAAGGATGCCATTATCAGAATGGTAAAGTTGGCCTATGTCAGAAAGAATATCATTTTTCAGAAAAGACAAGAGGAAAAAAAGAAGGCAGACAGAGCAACCACATATGTGAACCTCTTACCAAGCCCCGCTTGGGGATGCTCAAAAATACCTACCCGCTTGATTGGCCCATAAGCCTCAAACTCCCTTTTAATTCTTGACTCGGTTGTCTCATAATTCTACAAGCAGACAATACAACCAATAAGTCGTCACAAATAAAATATAGGAAAGAAGTATAAAAATAATAATAATAATAGTAATAATAAATGGAAAATATTACTCACAAGTCTAGCTACAAACAATGTCTTGTATGGATCTCCGGAAATATTTGGGTCGTTATTTGGGTCATCTACACAGAAGATACATATAAAACCCGTTAATTACCATAGCTATTGGATTCACATAGCTTCTAATAATTAAAAGAAAGAAAGGCTCACATTTCTGAAGCTCCTCAGCAGCCTTTTCTGCACCCTTTTCTAGTCGTAACTTGTGAATTCTAGCCCTTCTTTGAGTCTGGATCCATCAAAATGTATCAACAAGCATTCACAAAGCCCAGAACAGAGTAATCCCATAAAAAAGAAAAAAAAATCACATATTTCACATCCACTCACTCTACTTTATAGTTGATTACAATTTATCATGTTTAGTATCCTAGAATAGAAGATAGTGCTTATCTTCATATGCATAATATGGAATGCGTGTCTAGTTGGCACATACGATAGTAAAAAGCATCAATCAATTTTGGCACGGTACATTAAATACGCGATGCCAAATTGACTTTAGAGGTAATGTCAAACATGCACCCAACAAGCGGTATGGAACACCTTCCCAACACAGTATAAGTTATCTAACATACCTTCTAATAAATTCTTCTACATAGATTGTTCAAAACGAGTGAAATAACCAGGTGTAACGTGCACATAGAAACTTCCTTTTATCTGAGGTGATATAAAGAAAAATTATCACTCCAATAGTCCATTCATGTTCTTGAGTCCTAAATCCTAAACTAAACAAATTTGCACCTAGGGCATACGTTTGCACCCAAGTCCACCTATGTGTAACATAGCCCCAAGTAAAATAAAATGACATTGCTTTTCACGAAAAGACCAGAAATGCCTTTCCAATCAGTATACAATCATAATTCGCTCGGAATGGTAACACTATTGGCATTAATCTTCTGAGCAATGAATGGATTAATTTAGATGAACCCAACAAACCGATACAGCCAGAATCCAGGTGAAACTAAATCCACAAGACATCCTTCTTGACTTGGTTAGTTGGTTCAAGTACAGCCATTAGCATCAGAAAACAGAATAAAAATAAAAATACACAATCTTTATAAGAACAATCAAAGATGTATATACCATTCACATATTAGATACTGCATCCAATCAAAACAGAACCTAAGAAATTTCTACTATGAAGCAATTAGTGGAAGTCCATGCACAAATGAGCAACCTACAGGAGTTTCAGCCTCTTGGACAGGTGGATTATATTCCGGATCTCCTGGCTCAGCAAAGTTACTCACAAATTGCGCCATCCCTTCGTACAAAAAGAAAGATAAAATTTACAATAGACTGAAAATGTTTTATGTCAATTAGTAAAAAGAAATTCAACTCCAGAAGGTCACCAAAACCTGTATATGGTGGGCATTTTCTTTTCTCTGGAGGTGGTTTAAACTCCAATGGAGGTCGAGGCTCAAAGAGCTTCAATAGGTTAGATGTTAAACCAGTGGGATGACTCTGCCCAATCTGCATTTAGAAAAAAAAAAAAACTTACATATATTAAGAAACTACAGAGACTACATATGCAAAGTACAAATAAAAACAAGAGAGAGATAAAAAAAGTACTTTGTTTGTATCACTGATGATTCGACAAACATTAGAAGGCAGTACATATAAAGGGAGAGGTTCAAAGTGCGAAAACCAAATCCCTTAAATGAAAACACTTCAAACTAAAATTAGCTCCAGTGAGCGCTTAATCAGTTTTAGTTCTTTGTATCAACAACCGCTTAATCAGTTCCAGTTCTTTGTATCAACCATCAAATTTTAACTCCATCTATATATACTTGTTATGTGGAATTGATTGAGATGCATAAAAAACTAGTCAGCCTCCATTAACAAATTATAAGAAACATAATAACAAAATGAAAGAACTGTTCAGTTATATTAGTGATCATTTTCCAGCCCCAGCTGGATAGTATATTTGGAAAGAAAGAGTAATTTCAAACTGAATAAAAATAATATATGGCATGAAGCAAACACACTAAATTCCAAAACAAACAAACAGAATACAAAACTAAAGAAAAGAAAACTTGAAATCTCAATATATCCAGAATCAATATAAGACTCCAAATATTAACTTCTTTTCCTACAATTTCTCAGCAATGAAACAAACAGTAAGAATGAATGAAGCTCTAACGCTTAATCAGCTCCATTTCGATGCATCCACCATTTAATTTCAACTCTCTCTATATGCAATTTGTTAAATGGTATCACATTGAGATGAATAAACCAAATTCGACAAACATACAAAATCCGAAACAAAACCTCAAAGTTATTTTGGCTGGAAATTTGGAAGTACTTCATTGATTTTAAGAGCTAAAACTCCACATCGTTTCTTCGAATTTACTAATTAGGTAAAGAAAATCGAGATCATCGAAATATTTATCAAACTAATCTCAAAACAAAACTAGGGTTTCGTTACGAATATACTGAAACAGAAACAGTAAAAACCGTAAAATTTCAGAAACGCCAACGAATCGGATGAAGACACGCTACCAGTTTTAGCTGAAGAACATTTGCTCGGTTCTGAGCTTTGGTGCGAGCCTGTACGGCGGCGTTGTTGTTGCGCATGAAGGCATCGCTGTAGTCTCCCATTTTCGAAGAGATCTAGGGTTTCTGAATATAGATATTGCATATATATGTGGTCGGATGAGGAAGGTGACGTGAATCGGTGAGTTGTACTCGTAGGGATCTCGATCGAGTCGAGAGCAGAGGAGACTGGAAGCGGCTGAGAAAAGGGAGGGAGGGTTTTTGTTGGGGTATATATAGATGGCGAAGTATTTGTCTGCAGCGGGTTTGTATTCGTATGTACAAATCTCCCGACTCGATTGTAACTCGTTCTACGAGTCTATCCCGAGTCAGTATATTCTAAACGATGTCGTTTTATAACTGTTTTTCCAAGACTCATCCACTTTATGATTAATAATTTCAAAATATGCCTAGGCAACAGAACTTCCATTTAAATGGCACAGCTTGATCTTCTCAATTTTTATTCATCAACATGCTGCACCTTTTTGATTTTTTCATATACTGTCTCTTAAATGTTATTTCATTTTTTTCCCTTGAATTTTGAGTTCTTCTATTGAAATGAAGAATGATTCGATGAGTTCATAGCTAGTTGCTTCTTTTATCTACGGTCTGGGACTAAATCTTGATCCAACTTTTGGAGTTTAAGTTATTACTTCTTAATCTGTTATCAGAATTCAACCGAACCCCCAAGTTTGACCACTTAACCAAACCTTTTTTGGGTGCCTTAGTTCGATTCAGTTCGATTATCTAAATAGATGGTTTGTGATGCAGTGGAAATATTGAATACAAGCTCACCAACAACGAACATTATTCCAAATCTCTATTGACATATCATAAAGACAGTGCCAGTGTAACACCCCCTTAGGTTAACCCAGACCCAAGTTGGTGACAGTTTACTCATCCAATTTATCAAACATTTATTAAAATATCTAGTAATATTTATTATTTAACACTAACGTTTTACTGTTATGCTCATCGGCATTCATACATAATATTAGAGTTTAAGACTTAAAAAGTACATACCACATTAACTAAATAACATAAAGTTCTCATATACACTCATATGATAATAATTAAGAGGAAATCAACATATAAATAGCAACTTATGAAATCTCGATCTTCATGTAATCCAGCTATCTTTAAGGTTCAGGATGGCCTGCGACTAAAAGAATAAGATAATAATAGGGTGAGCAAATCACAGCTCAGTGAAACACAACCACCAACTTAATCATACAAAAATTTTTAACAGTATATGGAAGCATTATCTATCCAAACTTTCCCTTTTTAGTATTTAAAATTTTTAATGTTAGATGGACATCCACGTGAATTATAATTTTTATCTCCCACAAGGACTGTTAATGCATATGCTACGTGAGCTCAATACAATGTCAGGTATTTATCAGATGCAATATGCAAACATACCTGCCCACTGGCTACCTTCCACTTGCAAAATAAAATAGAGCCCCACATGGGAAACTCATACCAATAAAGGCTTTCAAGCCTAAGGTGATACTGTCCCACTAGCAATCCTGGATGATTTCATTGTCCACATGACTCCATCACCCTACGACCTCAGCACATACCCTTTTACAGGACATGTGTGTATTATTGCCCACTTCAGGCCCAATGCCATGAACAAATAATACATTAGTGCACTAACTGGGAGACACAGCTCCGGTCGTATCCACGTCCCATCATATCACAATTTCAAGAATAATAATAATAATAATAAATACATGCGCATGCATGAATAGATACCTCAAATAATCATTATTTTTCTCACACGAATGCCGACATGTATAAGTCAAATCTCAAATGAGAAATATATGCAAGCAATTTCCACATACATGCTCAAGTATCCTCAAATTCAAAGCTTGCAAAACATGTCATGTGGCCATTTTCTCATTCAAGTAGAATAATTAACATAGACATACCAATTAAATCGAGTCCGCAACTAATAAATGTTTAATGAACATATCATTTCAATAGAATAATTAACACAGATATACCAATTAAATCGAGTCCACGACTAATAAATGTTTAATGAATATATCATTTCAATAAAATAATTAACACAGATATACCAATTAAATCGAGTCCACGACTAATAAATGTTTAATGAACATATCCTAGATATTCTGAAAATTTACTAATTTAATTTAAAATAATTTCTAATTATAAGAATGTTCATAGTTATGTCCATACATATCCAAATCCTATAAAATTTACCTCCACTAGTTGAATAGGATTTTAAAAGTGTTATAATAATTAAAGTCACTTGCTAAAAAAATAGAATTTCGTAATTTAATGGATAGTAAGCAAAAATCCAAGTGTTTGTCTTGGTATTTATTTTAATTGAAGAGTATATGATTTAGGCCTAAAGAAGCCTAAAAGACAAAATTGATTCATGTAGCTTGTTAGTTTAATTGACCTCTTAATCCCATTATAGTTTGTTAACCTAATCCTTAAATTAGCCCAAAAATGTCAACCCAATTTATATTGATTGAATCCATTACACAAGATAACCCACAATTATTTAAGATAGCCCAAAGCCCTTAGCCCACAAGAATGAATTCAGCCCACAAAGAGATAGGTCCAATAAAATTCAATCTACTTACATCCAAGTTTTTTGTATATGTATTACACCATAGATTCTCCCAAAAAGCATGATTTCCACTTTCGTAGTAGACCCACTCTTCCTCCCTCTCCCTCTCTCTCTCTCTCTCTATATATATATATATACACACACATCATCTTCTTCACTTCACATACATAGAAAGCCTTATGGGTTTTTACGTTCTCTCTCCATTTTAATCATTTTTACACTATTTTCTTTCATATATATTTTTTTTAATCCTATGAATTTCTAGCACTAAACACTACAATATATTTATAAAATTTGGAAGAAAAAGTTCAATCCACCATTAACAACTTCATAAGTTTCTCACATGGGTTTAACTCATATATATATATCTAGTATTACACAAGAATTTTAATTACTTTAATATCTCATGCAACATAGAAAATTAAAAATTATTATAGGAGAGAGAGAGTGGAAGAGTCTCACCTTCAACTGAAATTCAACCGTGGTCCCAATTATGTCAATACTGTAAAACCTCTCATTCTCTTTTTTTTTTTCTTTTTACAGGATAGATAGTTATATATATATACATATTTCTAACCTTTTTTTTTCTTACTCTCTCTCTTTCTCTCTTCTCCACGTCACCCTCTTTCTCTCTCCTATGTTGTGTCTTCCCCCCTTCTCTTATATTATGTCAACACTTTCTCTCTCTAACGTGGCCCTTGCAGGTTCTTATATTTGCACCAACTAGACACCGCGCACACGCGATGCGTGTGCAACTTCCATTTGCACGTAACGCAATACCATTTAACATCAAATTTAATTCATAAATTGTTTAGATTTAAAAAAAAAAATGAAAAATGTTGATTATGAGAGTAACATCATCACAAATAACTAATCTAATATATTCTAAGAATATATTTTAGACTTGATTGTGTGAATATTTTGGGATAGTGTCAGTAAAAGAAAAATAAAAAAATAAATCCAAAATAATCAAAACCCAAAAAAAGAGTTTGAGAGGGAGAGTAACATCAATTAAATAGATAATTAATGCAAATAATCCAAAGTGAACAATTTTTAAGTAAAAATTCTAAATCACATAGAAATAGGAAGGAAATGGAGTCTTGTTTTTGTGCATTGAAGATTTATGTTGCTCTTCTTCTTGATCTTAGATGTCTCCTTCTTCTTGTCTAAATTCGTCTTGTAGGTTAGATGATTTATATGCAAAAAAAATCATGATCAAGCAGTGCAAGCTTTCTTTCTGCTGTTACACTATTTAAAATGTTGGATACATGCCCATAATTGGTCAAAATGCCTTCAGATTAGATAAATTCAAATGAACTGAAGA
>JAESVK010036911.1:0-13973 GCA_017140935.1 Hamamelis virginiana
GTGGTAATTTCTCATGCCAGTCATTGTAAGTCTCGATGGTCTTTTTCAAGATTGATTTGAGATTCTTATTCGCTGCCTCGACAGCCCCATTCGTTTGTGGTCTATAGGGAGATGAGCGGTGATGCTTGATACTATACTTTTGTAAAAGCGCTTCGATTTCTTTTTGGAAATGCTGTCCATTGTCAGAGATGACCTCGTGGGGCACTCCATACCGATAGATGATATTATTCTGTATGAACTTCTCTACTTGCTTAGCATTCAATGTCTTGTAAGATGCAGCTTTTACCCACTTGGTGAAATAATCTATGGCGACCAGGATGTACTCGTGTCCATTTGAGGCTGTGGGGGTTACCTTGCCAATGACGTCAATGCCCCATGTTGCAAATGGCCATGGCGAAGACATGGTAGTGAGTGGCATCGAGGGTTGATGTTTTCCACTTGCAAACACTTGACATTTATGACACTTCTTGACATATAAATGACAATCCCTTTCCATAGTTGACCAATAATACCCTAATCTCACGATCTTCTTAGCTAGCATGTATCCATTCATATGCGGAGCTCCAGCCCATTCATGCACTTCCAACACTATTCTTTCAGCTTTTTGTTCATTGACGCACAACAGATGCACTCCATCATGTGATCTCCGATACAGCTTTCCCCCACACAGAATATACCGACTGGCTAACCTTTTTATGGTTTTTCTGTCCATGGATGACGCCTCTTTCGGATATTCTCCTGTTTCTACAAACTGTTGGATGTCATAGTACCACGGCTTTCCATCATTCGGCTCTCTTTCTTGGATAACACAACAGTAGGCCGGTTCTTCTCGGGACTCAATAATGAGAGCAGTTACACCTTCATCTTTAGGGATATCTACCATGGATGCTAGAATGGCTAAGGCATCCACAAACTTATTCTTTAACCTAGACAGATAAAAGAAGTCAATTCGACGGAATTCTTTCACCAAAGTCTCTAAGTACTCATGGTAGGGTAACAACTTCTTATCCCGAGTCTTCCACTCTCCTCTAGTCTGACATATGATCAAGGCAGAATCCCCATATACTTCTAATTCTTTCACACCCAATTCCAAGGCAACTTCCAATGCTAGGATACAGGCTTCATATTCGGCTATATTATTAGTAGCATCAAAGGATAACCTGACAGATAATGGTATCAAGTTATTCTTCGGTGTGACTAATAACACGCCTATTTCACATCCTTTATTATTATGAGCCCCATCAAAGAAAACTTTCCAAGGCTCTTTACTTACATCTAGAATCTCTTCGTCGGGAAACTGGTACTCAGACGATCTTTCTTAACGATGGATGTTCTGCTAGAAATTCTGCCACCGCTCTCCTTTTTACTGATTTCTGCACCATATATTGATTGTCGAACTCTGATAATAGCAATAACCAACGGGCTATCCTATAGGATAACACCGGCTTTTCCAATAAGTACTTCAAGGGGTCTATGTAACTAATGAGTTGCACTTGAAAAGACAGCATGTAATGGCGGAGCTTTTGGGTAACCCACACCAGTGCCACACATATCTTTTCTAATGCGTCGTATTTAACCTCATAGTCAGTCATCTTTTTGCTCAAATAGCACACCGCATTCTCCTTTCTAGATTCTGGGAGATACTGAGCTAACATAGCTCCCATCGCAGTTTCAGTGAGTGCTAGATAAAGTAGCAAAGGCTCACCTTGCTGCGGGGGAACTAATATTAGTGGATTGATCAAGTACCTCTTGATGGTTTCAAAGGCCTCCTGGCACGCGTCATTCCACTTCGTGGGCACATCCTTCTTAGAAGTTTAAAGATAGGCTCAGAAATCATGATCAGCTGTGCTATAAATCGACTGATGAACTGAACTTTACCTAAGAATCCTCGAATCTCCTTTTCTGTCTTTGGCAGCTGCATCTCTGTGATGGCTTTAATCTTCCCCGGGTCAACCTTTATTCCTTTCTGAGTGATCATAAATCCCGACAATTTCCCCGCAGTTACTCCAAAGGCGCACTTTTGAGGATTCAATCTCAGGTTAAATTGCTTAATTCTTTGAAGGAACTTGCCTAGAGCTTCAAAATGGCTTTCTCGATCCTTAGACTTCACGATCATATCATCCACATACACCTCCACTTCCTTATGAATCATATCATGCAATAAGGTGGTTGTCATTCTTTGATAGGTAGAACCAGCGTTCTTTAGGCCAAAGGGCATAACTAGATAACAGAAGGTCCCCCATTGAGTAATGAAAGAGGTTTTCTCCATATCTATAGGGGCCATCTTTATCTGGTTATAACCTGAGAACCCGTCCATGAAGGATAACAGAGCATGACCGGCGGTACTATCTACCAGGATATCTATGTGTGGTAACGGAAAATCATCTTTAGGGCATGCCTTGTTCAAATCTCAGAAGTTTACGCACATTCTAACATTCCCATCCTTCTTAGGTACCGGCACAATGTTAGCTAACCACTCGGGGTACTCTACTACTTGGAGAAATCCAGCGTTAATCTGCTGTACTACTTCATCTTTGATCTTTAGTGCCCACTCTGGCTTCATTCTCCTCAACTTCTGTTTCACCGGCTTAACCCCCGGATTAGTAGGGATAAAGTGTTGTACTATGTCTGTGTCAATCCCTGGCATATCTTTGTATGACCAAGCAAATACTTCAATATTTTCTCTCAACAATCCTACCAATTTTTCTTGCTCTTGTGGTGACAGAGTTGCCCCAATTTTAATTATTTTAGGCGATTCATCGAATCCTAAATTAATTGATATTAATTCATCCACATTAGGTTGAGCATGTTCCATTTCCCTTCGTTGTTCAAACTCAGGGGGAACATCCTCTCTAGGATCTATGTTCATGCCATATACACCCATAGAAGACAGAAGGGATAAGCTGCAAATGTAAAGAATGAAGAAAAATGAATGCTTTATTAATCGTAAAGAAAGTGGGATAACAAAACTAAGCTATCATTCGCTAACTAACAGAAGATGGATGATTTTATTGAAAAGAAGGAAAAACGAAAGTCCTATTCTACAAGCATAGAAATCCTACAAGCTATCATCTGATGGTAGTGAATCTTCCGCGACTGAGTCTTCAACTCGAGGCTCATTCTCAAGGCTCCAATTGGTCAATGGACTGATGGTATTTTTAAAGAGGTGGATAGGATTGGGTTTATGAACATGCTCTTCGATGCAGGAGATCTCTTTGAACATAGCCCCTATGGCGACTTCATCAATATAGTCGACCCAGTCAAACTCTGTATGCTCTTCGGCTGTGATGGTAGTTGGAGAGAGAGGTAGTGGAGTGTTGAAAAGATTTCAAACCCAGGAACTCTAGCTTTCTGATCTTCGAGGTAAATGGGTTCGGGGAACCCACAATAAGGGAAATCATCCCCTTCTTTGACAAAAGCCCCATTCAAAGTGGGCCGGTAAGGTTTCAGAGTGAGGTTAGGGACTCGTCCCTCTTCTTTAGCCAACTGTCTTTCTTTTCTTTTCTGTGCCATCTCTTTTCTGTCAACTTTGGTACTTTGATAGCCCAATCCAAAAGGGTAGATTGCTGAAGGATACTCGATAGAATCAGGTGTGCCTTGATGACGACGACCTAAGCCCATTCCTGGAAAGAAGCCCATATTTTTCATGATCTGACCCACTTGCGTATTCCCATACGGACTGCAGTCTAACACCATTTTCTCTTTACATCCTGGCTCAACCTCTACACATTGTATGTATTCAAAGCCTGTCAATGGTACTTCTTCGATCTCTGGCTTGATCTCACAGATAGGTACACGGGTAGGAGTGATCTCAGAATCTCCCTTCAATGTCACCACTGAGCCTTTGTAGGGGAACTTAACCTTTTGATGGAGGGAATAAGGCACAGCCCCTATTGGATGGATCCAAGGCCTACCAAGTAGAAGATTGAAACAGGAAGGCACGTCTAGTACTTGGAAATCGACTTGGAATTCTACAGGCCCAATAGCTAGAGATAAAGTGACCATCCCAACTACTTCTCTTCGAGTGTTGTCGTATGCTATCACCGTTTGCCCTGACGGTTTGAATTCTGATGGTTCGATGCCCAAGGAAGTGGCGGTGCTGAGAGGACATACATTCAAGGCTGACCCATTATCTATCAACACTGTAGGAATTCTCTTGCCCATAGTATCCACCATGACATACAAAGCTTGCAAATGATGAGGTCCTTTCTTCGAAAGGTCTGACTCTGTGAAGGATATTAACTGCCCATGCTGAACTGGACTGACCAGACTAACTAAACCCTCGGGTGAAGTGTCCATGGGAATCTGAAGTTGGTTGAGTAGCCTGAGTACTGTCTGCCTGTGCTTTTAAGAAGCCATTAAAAGTCCCTAGATGGTGATGTTGGCTTGAGTACGCTTGAGCTGTTTCAATATCTCTTCCTCTTCCTCTTGAACTTCAGTGCGTTGAGATCTTTCTAACTCTCCCAAAGGATTATCAGATTCCAAATTGGCGGGCTTGAAATGACGACCTCCTCTAGTGACATGGTTAACATCTTCCTCATCACTGGCCCAAATATCTGCTATCTCCTCGGGTGTGTTCATTAAATCTTCCCATTCTATGATATCAATCTCATTCTCTGACCCATCATCTATGGTAGACTCGGCAGAAGTCGAACTTGATCCGAAATGCTGGGTGACCCATGGTTGCCTGATCGACTCAGAGAACAAGGGAGATTATTCCTTGTTAGTGATCAAGATTAATTAATTTATAAATCGCGTGTTTGCTAATCTCAATTCAATTGCGACTGGTGAACACGGGTGTCGAACCACTGGGAAAATGCAGGTTTATAATAAAAGACTATTAGAATTAATTAAGTTGAAATAATAATGTCAAATTAACTTGTTGGTGAAAAGTGCTCCGATTGGGTCGAAGCGAAAATGCAGTATTTTAATAAAGTTGATTAAAAACGCGATTGCTTTGGTGGAATGAGCGGAACTTGGGTGAGAAGCCCATTGAATATCAATTGTACAATTTATATTATAAAATCCTCAATATAGTAATTATGTATGGTGGTTCTTCCAACTACAAGAAGGAAGTCCCAAAAAGATTATGAATACAGGACCGGCAGGTTTATCCTTAAAAAGAATGGAATATCGCTATCCACCTTAAATGGGGATAAAGCATGCTGGTTTGTATTCATACCAATAAGTACCATTGCATAATTATATAACTGTAATCACAGATGTACAATTATATGATATTATATTTAGCGATAGTGTGCGGTAAAACCTTCACAACTATGCAATCACATAATACAAATAAAGGGATGTTTATAAAATAGAATCGCATAAAGAATCCAACTTCATCCTCACCCAAGCTTGGAGTATTAGTTACACATCAATGGAGGAGAATATCCTTTATCCATGACAAGCTCTAAGGGTTCACGGGATGGAAAAAACAAAAGTAAAATAAAAGCAGTAAGTAAATGACTGAAATAAATAAAGAAAATGGCAGAAATAAATAAAGAAAAGGTGACTGAAATAAATAAAGAAAATGACAGAAATAAATAAAGAAAATGACTTAAGTAAATAAAGAAAAGGACAGTAAAAGTAAAGAACAATTCTCAAGTGAGAATTGAGCCATGCATAAAAAGAGAAAATTGCAGAAATTAAAGTACTGAAAGTAAAGACTGTAAAAGTAAAGAACGATCCTCAAGTGAGAATTGAGCCAGGCATTAAAGGAAAAATTGCAGAAAAGTAGAAATTGCTGAAAAAGTAAATGACCGAAAAAATGCAGAATTAAACTTTAACATGAAGTCTATTAAAAATAACAGAGTAATGATTCAGAGCAAAAGTCTTGAACCCTCTTTAAGTCGCCTTTACACGTGTATATATAGAAATGAAATGTGAAAGACGAATTTGCCCTTGAAAATATCTAAAAATATCAAGGCAAGCCATCAGCCGCCTAAGGACTATCGATAGCGAAGTATCGCTATCGATAAAGGTACTATCGATAGCGATACTTGGCTATCGATAGTCATGTTGCACTTTGCTTGGTATGTGCAGAAAACTTCTTGCAGACTTTTCGCACTTCAATGGCTATAGCTGATCTTTTCTGGAATGCTCTTGATTCGTGACAATACTCAGGGATTCATAGGCGATGTCTTCGAATTTATACAATCTGCACAGATTTCTTGAAACAGAGAATTTAACCACTTTGTGTAGATTTTATACAAAACGAGATATTATTATACAATTATTTATATAAGAGAACACAGTAATACCTTCATTTTAGAGTATGATTGTGATACAATCACACTCCCCAACTTAGGTTTTGCTAGTCTCTTAGCAAATAGCTAAACTCTTTAAGAAGAATTAAAACTAGAAATTGAAAAGCCACTTTCACAGGGAATCGCGATTGCATTTAGCGTATGCAACAAGCCTTTTAAACCACTAAGTTACCCTTAGTGGACGAGTGTAGTCTCGTGAGGGTTTGCAGAAATGATACCCACAAACATGAATAAATAAAAGAATTATTTGAGAAAGAATTTAAAACTATACTATGTACACAATAAGAGTTTTATCTACAGATATATCAATAACATAATTGAAAATTTTAAACACAGAAAATGTTTATCTTTAACATGTAATTAGCAAGTGTTCAATGTGTAGTGAGGATGAACTTGATAAAATCAAAATAATGCAATAAGAGTATAAGAATTAACCCTTAATAAGTTTCAACTTCAAATCCTCACTGATGGTCACTCGCAAAAAGATGTTCACTCTGAAAAGGTTAGTAACCCAGAGTTCCCAAATGGAAATATACAAGTATAAAACTTATACATTAAGCTCTAAAAAATGACCAATGAGAGATGAAATAACGAAGTTATATATGCAAAGATGCATTTCATACATAAATAAAACTTAAATAAACAAGTAATCACAAGAGAATAGTGCACAAAATTTTGAATCAAAAAGGTCTTTATAGGCTTGTAATGTATTTGGTTGTGACAGAAAAAGTTTGAAGACTGCAAAATTAGGATGGTTTGTAATATGTTCAAGGTTACTACCCTAACCATCCTAAATACCCTATACTAACCCTGACAAACAACTTAAAAATTTTAACCAAAAAGAAATAAATATTCCTCCAAAAAGAATAACTACCCAAGCTCAAGACTGAGCATCATCCCTCATCTCATCATCCCCAGGTGGGATGCCAAATCTAGCAGCAGGTTGTGGCTCATAAAATAATGCGCGGTCTGCCTCAGAAATCGGCTCGCCGTCCATCCGTCTCCACATAGCCTGGAGCTGAGCAGAGTGTCTCGCCATCTGTACAGACTGTCTGTCAAGCTGCGCGGACTGACGGTCTAGCTGAGCTGACTGTATCTGCTGAGTCTGCATCACTGATCTCAGCCCCTCCATGACCTGAAGTAACAAATCCTGAGAGCTGGCAGATGATGCAGCTGGCATAGTAGGTGCAGCAGGAGTCGGAGCTGGAGTCGCTGATGGCTGTGATGTAGAAGCTGGAGCAGGCTCTGATGGATCAGCTGTCTGTGTACGTGGCCTCTTCGGCCGAGCTGCCATACTCCTAGCTATCGTAGTGGGGGTAATAGGTCCCTCACCCCATCACAGTGGCTCATCAGATACAACACCCGCACCCAAGGCAAAAGCGGTAATCATCTGGGGGTACGGCATGTTGTTGCGCGGCTGCGTGGCAACAAATGTACGGATCTCGCTGAGGATCAACAAGGCGATATCCATCTCGTGGTCGCTCAAAAACTCTAACAGCAGCCGCACAGACTCTACGGGGATCTGTGAATCAGTACCCCTCGCTCACAGATTACAGTAGAGCAGCTTATTCATAGCTGCGTAAGATGGGTGCATGTTCCCGGTCGTGAAATGTAGACCATCGAATAACTCTCGGTCCACGCACACCATATCTGCGCACTGACTCTCTGTCAGCTCCAAATAATTGCTCCCTGTCTCAGAAGATACTGGACGCTCGTATCCTAAGTCGGTAGCGATATCGTCTAGAGTAAACTCAACAATGAGGCCTCCAACCTCGGCCCTGAGCGTCTGTGGCTGATCCTCTGCCATGTGTGCTGATGTATAGAACTGATGCACAACACTAGCCATATAACCTGCACCCTTCCTCAGCCAGGTGCTGAGGTGTCTGTCCTGAAGGGTCTCCACAAGCAAACCTTCATATCTGAAGGCTTTCGGGTCGACATATCTCTCGACGTTGAAGTTCTTCGCCGACAGGATCACTGGCCATGGTCTCGCAGCTCGACGGGTCGGTAATCTCTTCGACCCATCCTCGGTCTCTGCGTAACTCTCAAACTCGCGAGGCATACGAGGCTCGCCAGTCTCGCCTATCTCAGGGTGCTCATAATACTCCTCCTCCTCGTACTGGGAACTAGACGGAGGTGCACTCACTGGCGGCTGTGCAGATGATTGCCCTCTAGATGAGGGTCTACGAATGGGGACTGCTGGCATCTCGGACTCAGAACTGTCCGAGGTATCTGGCTGTGTGCGCTGGGCCTTGCCCCTGCTCGTATCTGTAGACCTCCTTGGTCTCTGAACTGGCTCCTGAAATGCCACGCCCCTCTCTCGGGGCCTGCTGGTGGTCTTTTGGTGTACCATAACTCTGTACAGATTTAGCACAATATATCCACAACAGCAGTCACAATCACAGTCATAATAATTTAACAAAACAGGCAGAATATGAATTATTCCATAAACTACGGAACCCAACCATAACTTCGCAACAGCCTATCATCCAGGCTACATTTATCAACACCTCCAATCACACGAACAGTAGCATGCATGCCCATGCATGGCCTAACATCCAGGCTTTACCACAACTTCAAAATGCAGTATAATAATTCTGATGCATACCCCACGCCAAACAACCCAACAAAATGCAAAGTTCCACTACTCTAATTAATCACACCCTAACAGATAACTACCCAAGATGAATATATTCCAACGTAAGAACTTTCTACCCAAAATTTTACTGATAAAAAATTCTATTCCAAATGTAAAACAAAGTTCGTAAAAAGAGTTACGATGAAGTCTTACCAAAATGTGGGTGAAAACTGAAGAGAAGAATTGAGTTTGCTGGAATGGAAGTGCACGAAGTGGTGTAAGGCGAAAATATGAAGCGAAGCAAACGCCCGTTCTGATAGGTCAGAAAGATGAGGAATGCCGCGAGGATCGCAACGGAAACAAGTTTTAGCAAAATAGACGCCTGAGATGGCCAGAAAATGAGGTGGAAGGTGAAGAGGTGCGGTGGCTATGGAGGTTTTCAGGCGAAAATAGTGTCAAAATGAAGAGTTTCGCGCGGGGGAAGCCATTTTCAGGTGGAGGTTCGCGATCTCTATTGATAGCGAAGAGGCGCTATCGATAGCCAGTGCTCTCTGTCCCGCGAATGAGGTTTTTTTATTTATTTATTTTTTTTTGAATTCAAAGTGTCTATCGATAGCGCATAGTGGCTATCGATAGCGAAAGTCAAGTTTGACTTTTTCTATTTTGCTTAATTTTTTTTTTATTTTAATACAATAAAAACAGACATTTTATACCAAAAATGTACATGAGACACCTCGTTACCCATGGCTGCTAAGTTATCGAAAAAATTGGCAACTTTTAGGCTCAAAATAGGGTACTACGGGGGTCCTAAACTCTAACAAAAATATACACGGCACAAAGACTCGAAGAAAATGGCCTTAAATCATTTTTCAAAAATTGCACAATTATTCTCTACTAATTATCCAGTTATTTGCATTCTAAAATACGCATGATTAAAGCATTTACGCAGGATATAACAGATAAGCAATAACAAAGAACTGAACTGAATTGATGAATATTAGAGTCCCACAAATGATCGAATGGTTCAAAATTTGCATTATTTGTCGCCAGTCTCCACTTATAACAGGTTTTTATCAGATATTCAATTTGCTAAGTATGAAGATTAAACCAAGTTCGTGCATGTGTAAGATTGAATAAAAGCTAATCACAGTAAAGTTACAATTAATGTATCGAAAATAGAGAACTAGATATGATATAAATGAAAGAATAAATTCACAGTTTACCACGTATAATATATCAAAATCTATACAAATAATCACTATACAATCGATGGTATAATATGTACACAAGAATTATAAATAATAATTTATTATGTATATAACAAGGGAGATTATTCCTTGTTAGTGATCAAGATTAATTAATTTATAAACCGCGTGTTTGCTAATCTCAATTCATTGAGACTGGTGAGCACGGGTGTCGAACCACTGGGAAAATGCAGGTTGATAATAAAAGACTATTTAGAATTAATTAAGTTGAAAGAATAATGTCAAATTAACTTGTTGGTGAAAAGTGCTCCGATTGGGTCGAAGCGAAAATGCAGTATTTTAATAAAGTTGATTAAAAACGCAATTACTTTGGTGGAATGAGCGGAACTTGGGTGAGAAGTCCATTGAATATCAATTATACAATTTATATTATAAAATCCTCAATATAGTAATTATGTATGGTGGTTCTTCCAACTACAAGAAGGAAGTCCCAAAAAGATTATGAATACAGGACCAGCAGGTTTATCCTTGAAAAGAATGGAATATCGCTATCCACCTTAAATGGGGATAAAGCATGCTGGTTTGTATTCATACCAATAAGTACCATTGCATAATTATATAATTGCAATCACAGATGTACAATTATATGATATTATATTTAGCGATAGTGTACGGTAAAACCTTCACAACTATGCAATCACATAATACAAATAAAGGGATGTTTATAAAATAGAATCGCATAAAGAATCCAACTTCATCCTCACCCAAGCTTGGAGTATTAGCTACACATCAATGGAGGAGAATATCCTTTATCCATGACAAGCTCTAAGGGTTCACGGGATGGAAAAAAAAGTAAAATAAAAGCAGTAAGTAAATGACTGAAATAAATAAAGAAAATGGCAGAAATAAACAAAGAAAAGGGCTGAAATAAATAAAGAAAAGGTGACTGAAATAAATAAAGAAAATGGCAGAAATAAATAAAGAAAAGGACTTAAGTAAATAATAAAAAGGACAGTAAAAGTAAAGAACAATTCTAAAGTAAGAATTGAGCCATGCATAAAAAGAGAAAATTGCAGAAATTAAAGTACTGAAAGTAAAGACTGTAAAAGTAAAGAACAATCCTCAAGTGAGAATTGAGCCAGACATTAAAAGAAAAATTGCAGAAAAGTAGAAATTGCTGAAAAAGTAAATGACCGAATAAAATGCAGAATTAAACTGTAACATGAAGTCTATTAAAAATAACAGAGTAATTGTTCAGAGCAAAAGTCTTGAACCCTCTTTAAGTCGCCTTTACACGTGTATATATAGAAATGAAATGTGAAAGACGAATTTGCCCTTGAAAATATCTAAAAATATCAAGGCAAGCCATCAGCCGCCTAAGGACTATCGATAGCGAAGTATCACTATCGATAGAGGTACTATCGATAGCGATACTTGGCCATCGATAGTCATGTTGCACTTTGCTTGGTATGTGCAGAAAACTTCTTGCAGACTTTTCGCACTTCAATGGCTATAGCTGATCTTTTCTGGAATGCTCTTGATTCGTGACGATACTCAGGGATTCATAGGCGATGACTTCGAATTTATACAATCTGCACAGATTTCTTGAAACAGAGAATTTAGCCACTTTGTGTAGATTTTATACAAAACGAGATATTATTATACAATTATTTATATAAGAGAACACAGTAATACCATCATTTTAGAGTATGATTGTGATACAATCATTGCCTTGGATAGAGGGTTCGGTGATGGGTGTCCCCATTCATATTCATATGGATGACCTTGGTTGTGAAATACTTCTTGAGAATACTCTGGCTAGCTTTCTCAAAACAGATGAGGTTTGGATCTTCGGGTTCAACCTGAGCCACAGGAACGTCTTTTTTAAGTGAGTCAGGGTCATCACCCCAACCAAAAGGAGCAATGGGTTCTTCGAATGTGGGTTTCTTCATTTTGGGGTAAAGGACATAGAAGTCAAACTTCCCACTAGGTTCTCCCAACAGGCCTACTTCGGGATCTCCGGCCTCATATCTCTTTTCGCAATTCCCACTGACTAGTTCCAGTCTTGGAAAAGGCTTTATTGGTTCTAGCATTAGATCTAATGGGTTCAATCTTTGTCATCTCAGCTTCACAAGACTTTTCAGAGCAGAGAACATAGAAACTAAACTTCCCATTTCTTTCTGTCAATAAATCCACACAAGGATCTCTAGCTTTAAACCTTTCTTTGAGAGCCCACTGACTAGTACCATTTTTTGATCATTGAGCCACTTTACGAGGCTCGAGAAGCCCATTCGAACTAAAACTCGGGAATGTATCTTTTTCAAACTGTCTCCATGAACGATAAAGCCCCCTTGGGCTGGTGAAGGGTTGAGGGATTTCAATCAGACCTTGATCAATGAATCCTTGTACTATATTCCGCAATTTATCACATGAATCCATGTCATGGCTATGGGTGGCATGGTATTGGCAATAAAGCTTTTTGGATATTGGCTTGTACGGGGTGATGAGCCCACGGGCTTGACAGTGATGAAACATTTCAATTATGGAAGTAGAGAATGAAGGGTGAGGGCGGATAGGCTCACAGTGGACATAAGGGTCGGCATGGATAACATTGATATTTGCGGGTGGTGGGACTACATGGGTAGGAAGTGGATTTTGGGTGACATTGGGTTGAGAAGGTGGGGAAATGGTTTTATTATTTATGAGGTCTTGGACTTCATAGCGGAGACTGAAGCAACGGTTGGTAGTATGGCCTTTGGATTGATGAAAATGGCAGTATTCATTCTCATTGTAGTTCTTGCGTAATGGGTTAGGTGTAGGTCTGGGTTCCAGAGGTTGGAGCAAGCCTCGAGCTTTTAATTTCTCAAAGACTATTTCCTAGGGAAAAAGGTTGGGTAAATGGAGTAGGCTGAGATATGGCATTGACTTCGGTAGCCTTCCCATTGATGACAGGTCGGCGATTTTTGTAGGGTTCATCAGTTCGGAGAGCTCCATCGGTTAGAGCGTCCTCCACTTGGGTACCAGCAGCAACTAGTGCTCGGAAATTTGGGAGATATTGGAAAAACATGTGCTTGTGATACACTGGGAGCAAGTTTTTCACTATCATGCGGATTTGTTCTTCTTCCTCAGGGCGGTTAGCCATTTTAGAAGCCTTGGCTCTCCAGCGGGTGAGGAAAGCAGAGAAAGTTTCCCTCGATTCTTGTTTAGTAGTTTCCAAGTCCCTTCTAGTGATATCAACTTCTGTGTTATATCGGTAATGATTGCTGAACTCAGTGCATACATCCTCCCATGTCTTCATTCTAGACTCATCCAATGACAGAAACCATTTCAGAGCAGATCCAGCCAGTGTCTCATGGAACATTTGGGCAAGCAGATCATCATCAGCCCCTCGTGGGTGCATGGCTCTCACGTACATCTTCAGATGGGTCTTAGGACAACCCATTCCATCAAACTTCTCCAACTCGGGCATTCGAGCCTTAGGGAACAGAGTTAATGACGACATGCCCACCAGATCATCAGACTTCCTAATACCTTTCAAGGCTTTTTCCAGGGCTTCGACCTTGCTACTTAACATTATGGGCTCAGTGGAAAAGAAAGCAGGTATCTTGGGCTTGGACTTTTTATCCAGATCAACAGGCTGAACAAATTCTGCACCTGGCCTAGTGGGCTCAACAACTATCTTCGGTCTAAGAAAACATTCCTCTTCATCAACATTCTCAAACAAGGGATTAGTACGGGCTCGCACCTTATCCTCTTCTTCTTTCTGATGAACTAACTCTTGAACCACTTTTAGGAGTGCCTCGATCTTCTCATCAGTTGTCTTTCTACTAGTTCCAATGGCAATAGGGGTATGATCCTCGTTACTAGACATCTTTGAATCGACAGGTAGACCCTTAAACAACCGACAGCTAGAATCACAAC
>JAESVK010036926.1:376-12182 GCA_017140935.1 Hamamelis virginiana
ATTCTATGTTAAACATAAAATGATGAAGTGTGATTATTTTATGTGAGGCATAAAATAATGGCTTATATGGGAGATGTACCATATAATTGATGATAGGTTCACATGGGAGATGTACCATGTAAACTATGAATTTGTGTTATTTTATGTGAAGCATGAAATAACACTTTGATTTGCTTGTAATTATTTTATGTGAAACATAAAATGATGGGGTGTGATTATTTTATGTGAGACATAAAATAATGTGGTTGAAATATTTCATGTGAGACATGAAATAATGAATTTGAATTGTTTTATGTGAGACATGAAATAACGTGTTCGAAACATTTCATGTGAGACATGAAATGATGAACTTGGATTATTTTATGTGAAACATAAAATAATGTGTTTGAAACATTTCATGTGAGACATGAAATGATGAATTTGAATTGTTTTATGTGAAACATAAAATAGTTATGTGAGATTATTTTATATGAAATATAAAATAATGATCTTTATATGAGAGACGTACCATGTAAAGAGTTAATTTTAAAGGCTTATATGGGAGATGTACCATATAAAGTGATGAACTTGAGTTATTTTATGTGAAACATAAAATAATGTGTTTGAAATATTTCATGTGAGACATGAAATAGTGATATGAGATTATTTTATGTGAGACATAAAATAATGGGTTATATGGGAGAAGTACCATATAATTGATGATAGGTTCACATGGGAGATGTACCATGTGAACGATGAACTTGAGTTATTTTATGTGAAGCATGAAATGACATTTTGAATGATTTGAGGTTATTTTATGTGAAACATAAAATAATGGCTTATATGGGAGATGTACCATATAATTGATAATATGTTCATATGGGAGATGTACCATATGAACAGTGAGTTTGAATTATTTTATGTGAAACATAAAATAATGGTTTGAAAATGTTTATATAGGAGAAGTACTATATAAATAATAATTCTTGTGGGAGATGTACCATAGGAATAATGAGTCTGAACTATTTTATGTGAGAGAAGTATCACATAAGATGATAACCTATATGTGTTTACGTGAGAGAAGTACCACATAAAATGATGATTTGTGTATGCTTATGTGAGTGTGATATCACATAAAAGTGTGTTGGCGTGATTGATTTTGAAATAATTGGAAGTGAGACTTCCAAGAATTATTTTCAATCTCAATGTTTGTGAGATGATGGTTGAATCATCCCTCTTTTGTTGCGGCAAAAATGGGATGCCATTTTGTTTCGTTGGTATTACATGGCGAAGCCATGAAACACCAACGAGGGGCTTCTGTGGACACCCCATTTTTACCATTTATTTCTACCATATGTCCATGCAAATGATCAACTAGAATAGCTGATCATTGGGTGAGGAATTGGCCTTGTAAAGACCAAATTGACCAAATTGCCCTTTTCTGAGGAAAAGGACAATTTATTATTTCATGTGTACATTTGGATTGGAATCAACCCATTTGTATTGCATTTGACTTTTGAGGTGTTTTAGAACATCCCTGTAAATTTTCATGGCATTCCGATGAGAGCTCGATAGGTAATTAGGGTTTTTGCGACTTGAAGGGCATTTTCGTCCTTTTTCTCGTATAATTTCCGAATGACCTCCGAATTCGAAACGGATTGTTTCATGAGGTTTATATGGATGTGGGGAGTGAATTTGGTGTGTCAATTGAGCTTTTGAATGGTTGGGATGGATTCTCCCAAAATCGATCCCGCGGGTAAGGATGAGCCGAATTAGGGTTTTGATCAAATTGACCGTGAATTGGTCGTTTTCACCAAAACAAAAGATTTTCAAAACATGTTGTTAAGTGCCAATTTCATGTTGAAACCATGTTTTTAGAAGTGGTGCAAGCCTAATTGATCAATTTTACAAAACAGAGAATGGTCATTTGACCAATTTTGGCACAACCGGGTCGATTGGCTAGCTTTTTGCTAAAACCCTTGACCATGGTCAATTGATTTTAACCCAAAAACATTCTAAAAATGTGGAGGATCAAAGCACGGTCGTTTTGAGCCCTGAACCGTCGGATTTGGATCAAATTTGACCAAAATATGGCCAAAATTCGAAGACCCTTGAATTTGGGGATCGAAATATGGAAATTCAGCACGGTGACCATCCTAGCTAGGACGGCCAACCGTCCAGCCTAGGACGGCCAGCCGTCCAGGCTAGGACGGCCACCAGCATGGCTCGAGCCAATCTTGCCATTTTTAAAAACCTTGACTTATTTTGGCCGATTTGATTGGATTTTTTGGCTTAAATGCGAAGGGATTCGGCATTCAAACCCTAGGAAGACTCATCCTAGGCCTTAGGATCATTTTTTAAAGAATTTAATCTCAACCATTCAAGGCTTTTTACCCTAGCTCTATATAAACTACACTATAGAGGTTCAAGAGAGAGGAGGAGAGAATTTTAGGGTTTTGAGGAGAGGAGGCTACAGATTTTTGAGGCTCCTCACTCTTGCACCATTGAAGGAGTAAGAGGAAAAGGCTGAGGGCTTGGAGGAGGCTAGCTAAGAAGGAGATCGAAGGGTAAACTCTTAACCTTGACCTTCATTTCTTCATGATTTCTGGTGTAAGTTGATGAGGCTATGATGTAAGTCCTCTTGGTTTTCATATGATATGACTTCTCTCTTTTCTTTTCATTCTACTATGAGTATGATAGGATTTAGTTTTATTCATTATTTCATGTCATATGCATGTTAGGGTTAGGTTTTCTTATTATTTTATGTTTAGCAATCATGATTAGGGTTACTTTTATTATGATTTCATGTGGTTAAATAGGTTTAGGATTAGTTTTGTTATTATTTTATGTTAGTATGCATGTTTAGGATTAGTGAATTCTATTGTGAGTTTATGTATGTATGCATGTTAAGGTTAGTATCTTGTGATTTGCATGTTAGGGTTAGTTTTTTTTTGTGATTTCATGTGTGTATGCATGTTAGGGTTAGCTTTCTTATTATTTTATGTATATATGCATGATTAGAAGTAGTTTTTTATTATTATTTTATGTAAGTAAGCATGCTTAGGATAATGTTTCAATGTGTTTGCATGATTTTTGAAATCCTGTGATGATTATATGATATCCATGATTGTGTAAGTATGTTGAAGCATTTTTATAGTGAGTCTTGAGTTTTTTTCTTTCGTGTTTTTATGATTATTTGAACACTCGATATATTGTTTGAATGTATAAATTGTGTACGAGGGAGCGTGCGAAGGTAAGATCCTTCCCTTGTGTTTAAATTAATTGTTTGAGCATACTTTTGTTAGTTTTAATGTTATTTTGTGTACTAATCTAGTCAAGCATGCTAGTTAGGATTTTTGTTCATCATTTTAAATGGATTAATTATGTTAATTAAGTCCCATAGAGTCAAGGTTCAAATCTGTCCAGATTTGAACATGGGCTTAGATGAGGCTTAAATAACATTTTTAAGCCATGATTTCATGTATATTTTGTAGGTTAAATTTGTATATTATGTTAGTATGCATATTAGGGTTTTTGTTCATTATTTTCCATGGATTAAGAATGATTTTTAGGTTATTTAAAGTATGTATTTAAATATGTCCAGATTTGAATATATATTTTAAAATGGCTTTATTATCATTTTTAAGCCATGTTTTCGCATGATTATTATAGTATCCTCGTAGTATATTCATGTAGGATGCATGCTAGGTCATTAACATGATTTTTATTACTTCTTTTTAAAGTTTTTAGGGTGATTTAAAGTCCGCTTTCAAATCTGTCCGGAATTGAAAATGGCCTTAAATGACTTCTAAAAATTATTTTAGGGCCAAAACCAACTTAGAAATATGCTTAGGTTCACATAGATTAATTAGTGTGCATTTAGGAGCATTTTCATGCATCTTTAGAATTGATTACTTGTTATTTGTTTAAATTTCAGCATGCATTGCATTAGGATTTTAGGGTTTCTAGATTAACTTTAGGGCTAGTTAGAGACCCTAGGCTAGGAAGGTCACTTGACCTTCCCTAGGAATTTCCTTTGTTGTAAAGATTGTTATCAGATTTGAGTATTTTAATTGATTTGAGATGTCGATCTTCGAGAGATTTTCTAAAAGATTTTTGATGCAATATTTATGAAATAAATATGATTTTATGAGATATTTGATTATTAATTGATTTTCAAAAGATTTGAAATATTTTAAAAGATTTTTACTTTGGAATGAAATTCCTCTCAATATGGTTTGTTTTCTTGAAATATCTTTGAAAAAGATTTTCAATTGGAATTTAATTCTAAAAATAAGAATTATTTTAGAATATTTGGATTTTATGAATATCTTTTAATTTGAAATGATTTCAAATAAATGATTTTTGAATAAATGATTTTGAACAAACAAAAAAAAACTCTCGAAGTTAGAGTCTTGAATTAGGTTGAAATACCTTTGATTGATGTGATCGATTACAATAGGAGAGTCCTAGGGTAGTCGAACTACGTGGACTTTGATACTTGCTGGGTGATACTAGTAAGTTACGTAGGCGCTAATAGGGCTCAAGTCCGCCCTAGGATGCCCGTAGGGTGTCCTAGGTTTTAGGGGTTTGTTTGTATATATTTTTATTATTATTAATATAACTAATATAGATAATGCATTTATATCACTATTTTTTGGTTGATTAGATTATTTAGGATTGTTTGCATTAAGAAATTTAAATAGCCCAAATAAATTAGAAGTCCTTTAATTAGGGCGAGGTGGGTGCCTACAAGTGAAAGCTTGGAACCTTCCCACGTCGTAACCTAGCCCCCGGATCCAACTCTGGTTTGTAGACTGCTTTTCCATTAATGGAGTTTGTTTTATTGAAAATAAAATTTTTTATGGTTTCCTTATTCCTTAAAAATAAGGTGGCGACTCCTTTGTTTTGATTTCTAAACCCCCCTAATCACATCGCCCGGTGATGATGTGGACTCACACCACCTAAAGCCCCGTCCGCGAGGCTGGTCCACAGCGAGGTGCATTTCTAGATAAATTCTTCCCTCCGGGACGCACTAATGCACTCATGCGGGCTATTCAAAATTTTTCTGAAAAATCGGGCTAATCTTTCGCCTCCGTGTGGGAAAGATACAAGGAGCTTCTTAATGCTATCCCTCATCATGGTTTGGATATTGGTCAAATAGTTGCCTATTTTCATCAAGGACTCTCCCTTGAAAACAAACAATATATCCAAATGATGAGTGGGGGACAGTTTTATGAGAAAAGTCCCGAAGAGGCTATACAATGTTTTGACTCCATCGCGGAGAATGCCCGGAATTCGGAGACGAATTCTTCCCTTGATGCCGCTAGAGTGCATAGTGCGCCCACTGGAGGAGGAAAACATCATGTGAAAGAGAATGATGACCTCCAAGCCAAAATAGCTACTTTGACTAGGAAGTTAGAGGCCATTGAATTGCAAAAAGTAAGTGAGGTAAGCACCGTACCTAAAGTACCTACGGGACCTAGGATAGAGGACATATGCATCATTTGTGATGACCCCACTCATTTGACCACAGATTGCCCTAATCTTCCCCAAGTTAAGGGAGCCATTCAAATTGAGCAAGCTAATGCTCTCAACTACCAAAGGAAGCCCTTCAACTCTCCATTTTCTGAAACTTACAATCTGGGGTAGAGTAAACACCCTAATTTTAGTTGGAAGAGTGATGGAGGAAATGCTTCCTCAAGTCAAGGCAACCCACCTCCAAATCCTTTTCAAAGTAACCAAGGTTTTCCAAGCCAAAATTTCCAAAATCAAAACTTTCAAAACCAAGGTTTTCAAAATCAGGGTCAAGGTCCCAATTACCAAGGTCAAGGGTTCCCATCAAACCCTAACCCAAATTTTGGTCCACCACCGGTAAACTCGTACCTACCACCCCACAAGAGAAATTATGATGATGTGATTGCACAACTTGTGCAGGGTCAAGCTCAAACCAATCAAGCCATAGAGGATATGAGAACCCAATTGACTAAGTTGACCACCACTTTGGGTGCACTTTAACAAGAGAAGGGGAAGTTCCCCTCTCAACCCGTGCAAAATCCGCAAGGTCAACATAGCGTTGGATCCTCAAATCCCAATGAAGGGAACCATGAACATGCTAAGGCCATCACCACTCTTCGAAGTGGAAAGATCGTTGATAAAACCATCCCACCCAAAGATTCCAACAAAGAAGTTTCTCAAAATCTACAAAAGGAATCTAAGGGGGATGAGAAAGAAATTGAAAATGAGCCTAGCGTTCCCAAACCAAGTGATGTTGTGATTGGTTCAAGCCAAGAGAAGGCTAAATTTATTCCTGCTGCCCCTTTTCCCCAAAGACTTAGGGCACCTACGAAATTGACAAATCATGCTGAGATATTTGAATTATTTAAACAGGTGAAAGTCAACATACCTTTGTTGGATGCTGTTAAACAGGTGCCCTCGTATGCAAAGTTCTTGAAAGATTTGTGTACAGTGAAAAGAAACTTGGGTGTGCATAAGGAAGTGTTCATGACTGAGCAATCCACATCACTCTTACAAAATACCTTGCCCCGTAAATACAAAGACCCCGGGACCCCTACAATTGAGATAACCATAGGGAACTCCAAGGTGGGTAGAGCTTTAGTGGATTTGGGAACAAGTGTCAATTTATTGCCATATTCTATATATGTGGAGTTGGGGTTGGGAGAGTTAGAGTCAACTAGCATCAAGCTACAGTTAGCTGACAGAAGTGTTAAAATTCCAAGGGGGGTAGTAAAAGATGTCTTAGTGCAAATAGATAAGTTCTACTTTCCCGTTGATTTTGTGGTTTTAGAGACCCAACCTGTTTTAGATTCGGGGAGTCAATTCCCCGTAATTCTTGGGAGGCCTTTCTTGGCCACAGCTGATGCACTGACCCAATGTAGGAGTGGGCTTATGACCATTACTTTTGGGAATATGACTGTTAACTTGAATATTTTCAACTTGATGAAAGAAGTGGGGGAAGATATGGAGGATGAGGTGCATGAGGTGAGTAGGATAGATACTCTAGTGCAGCACCAATGGGATCTTTCCGCCCATGATGATCCACTACAGTCATGTCTAGTGAATGGAATTGTTGATGATGAGGAAGTGAGTGAAGAGATGGAGTTTCTATACTCTATGCTCAATGATGAGGAAGTTATGCAAGTGAATGGGTGGGTGCCTCGCTTCGAAGCATTGCCACCCATTGAGAAAAATCTTGTTCCATCAAGTATCCAACCACCGGAATTAGAGTTGAAACCCTTGCCCTCTGATTTGAAATATGTGTACCTAGGTGACAATGAGACTTATCCCGTGGTCATTTCCTCTCACTTGGAGATTGACCAAGAGTTTAAATTGTTGGAAGTGCTTAGAGATCACAAAAGTGCCATAGGTTGGTCCATTGCCGACCTCAAGGGAATTAGTCCCTCTCTTTGCACTCATAGGATTTATCTTGAGGATGATGTCAAACCTTCACGCCAACCTCAAAGGAGATTGAACCCCATAATGAAGGAGGTAGTGCGAAAGAAGGTTCTGAAGTTGTTGGATGTGGGGATAATCTATCCTATAGCGGATAGCAAGTAGGTGAGTCATATACAAGTGGTGCCCAAGAAATCGGGTATTACTGTGGTAGAGAATGAAGAAGGTGAATTAATTCCCACACGAGCCACCACGGGGTGGCGAGTGTGCATTGATTACAGAAAGCTAAATTCATCCACTAGGAAAGACCACTTCCCCTTACCCTTCATTGATCAAATCCTAGAGAGAGTTGCGGGACATGCTTTCTATTGTTTCCTAGATGGGTACTCGGGCTACAACCAAATAGAAGTTTCTTTAGAGGACCAAGAAAAGACTACTGTCACATGTCCATTTGGGACATTTGCCTTTAGGAACATGCCTTTTGGTTTGTGTAATGCTCCTGGTACCTTCCAGAGATGCATGACTGGGTTATTCAGTGATATGGTGGAGAAGATTGTTGAAGTTTTCATGGATGACTTCTCAGTCTTTGGGGATTCTTTTGATGGTTGCTTAGAGAACCTATATAAGGTTCTAAAAAGATGTGAGGAAACGAACCTTGTGCTGAATTGGGAGAAGTGTCATTTCATGGTGACACAGGGAATAGTCCTAGGACATATTGTGTCGTCTAGGGGAATAGAGGTTGATAAGGCTAAGATCGAATTAATTGCTAAACTTCCTTCTCCTAAGACTGTAAAAGATGTGAGATCATTCCTAGGGCACGCTGGCTTTTATAGGAGGTTCATAAAGGGATTTAGCGGGATTACGCGACCCTTGTGTAATCTCTTGGGAAAGGATGTTCCTTTTGAGTGGGGGCATGATTGTGAGGTTGCTTTTTGTAAACTGAAAGAAATGTTAACTTCACCTCCTATCATGCAAACACCCGACTGGAATTTGCCTTTTGAAATTATGTGTGATGCCAGTGACTTCGCCATAGGAGCGGTGTTAGGTCAAAGGGTGGATAAAAAACCACATGTCATTTACTACGCTAGTAGAACAATGAATGATGCCCAAAGAAACTACACAACTACTGAGAAAGAGTTGCTAGCGGTGGTTTTTGCCTTAGACAAGTGTCGGTCGTACATCTTAGGTTCACCTATTCTAGTCTTTACTGACCATGCAGCACTTAAATACCTTTTGACAAAGCAAGATGCCAAGCAGAGACTAATTAGGTGGATTCTACTCCTCCAAGAATTCAATTTAACAATTAAGGATAAAAAGGGAGTTGAGAATGTTGTCGCCGACCACTTGTCAAGGATCTCCTTTGATGATTCTGCTAACACCCTCCCCATTGTAGAGACTTTCCCTGATGAGCAACTGTTTTCTCTTTCTAATTGCCCATGGTTCGCGGACATTGTGAATTATCTTGTTACTGAGCAAACTCCTACCCATTGGAGTACCCAGGATAGAAAGAAATTCTTAAGAGAGGTGCAGAAATACTTCTATGATGACCCTTACCTCTTCAAATATTGCCCTGACCAAATTTTGAGAAGATGTGTGCCGGATATTGAAATACCGAGCATTATGTCCTTTTGTCACAGTGAGGCATGTGGGGGTCATTTCTCTGCTAGGAAGACAGGCGCCAAAATTTTGCAATGTGGTTTTTATTGGCCTTCCTTGTTCAAAGATTCATTCGAACTTTGTAAGACCTGTGAGCGTTGCCAACAGTTAGGGGGAGTGACTAGGAGACACATGATGCCCCTCACACCCATCTTAGTTATTGAAGTTTTCGATTGTTGGGGCATCGACTTTATAGGACCTTTCCCATCCTCCTTTGGTAACCTGTATATCTTGCTGGCAGTGGACTATGTGTCCAAGTGGGTAGAGGCAATCCCATCTAAGACCAATGACCATAAAATAGTGTTGAAATTCTTGAAAGAAAATGTCATGTCTAGATTTGGGGTGCCTAAGGCGATTATTAGTGACGGCGGGTTGCATTTTTGCAATCGCCCCTTTGAGACCTTAATGAAAAAATATGGGGTAACCCATAAAGTATCAACCGCCTACCACCCACAGACAAATGGCCAAGCTGAATTGGCCAATAGGGAGATCAAGCACATCCTAGAGAAAACTGTGAACCCCAATAGGAAAGATTGGTCACTTAGGTTGACTGATGCCTTATGGGCGTATCGCACGGCCTACAAAACTGTGTTAGGCATGTCTCCCTATCGCATAGTGTATGGAAAGGCGTGCCACCTGCCAGTGGAGATGGAACATAGGGCATACTGGGCTATTAAACAATTGAATTTTAATCTTGATGCCGCAGGTCAGCAGAGGAAGCTCCAGCTAAGTGAGCTTGAAGAGATTAGGCAAGATGCCTATGAAAGTGCTAGGGTTTACAAGGACAAGATGAAAGCTTTTCATGACAAAAACATAGCTCGTAAGTCGTTCGAGCCAAACCAAAAAGTCCTGCTGTACAACTCTAGGCTGCACCTTTTTCCTGGCAAATTGAGGTCCCGATGGGTGGGACCATTCATTGTCAAAACCGTGTTTCCTCACGGGGCTGTGGAGATTGAGAATCCCAAGAATGGCAACATTTTCAAAGTGAATGGACAGCGACTCAAGCCATTTTTGGAGAACTTTTCGCGTGAGACTGTGGTAGAGGAACTTGTAGACCCAGTCTATTGCGAGGCCCCATCAGAGTAACTTCTTGTGTGATTATTTGTATATAGCTTCTTTTTACTTTTGTTTCTTTGCGTTCTTTTGGAAATTGTGGATGTTCTAACCCTTGTGCAGATGATAGAAGGTTTATAGATAATACACAGGTGCTTTTGTTTCCTTTCTCTCTAATTTTGTCTTGGATGCTTATCTTTTCATGCATTGAGGACAATGCACATTTCAAGTTGGAGGGGGAGGTACATTTGTGTTGATATTCCACATAGGTTAGATTTTGTTGGTAGATTTTGTTAAAATTGCACAAAATACTCAAATTACTCAAAATTTTTGCGAATATTGTTCATTGAACTCTCAATATTGTGCTTATATGAAAATATACTTGAAATCCTTTAGATTATGCTTTGGTTTGATTCCTTCCTATTGCTTTGAGCTCTCCAATATGCACTCGCACACCAATGAAGTATTTTGAGCTTTTTAATGTAGTTAAGCATTGACTCATGTGATTCATCCATCCATTTTTGTTCCATTGGCAACTTATGCATCATTCATGCATATTGTTTGTGCCTAGAATGCATCTTATCTCCAAAAGCTTATTTTCACCTTCTTTTGTGCTCAAAAGTGTCATGAAGCATGCTCATTTCATTTCATTGCGTTCTGCTCACTGAGGAACATTCTCGCATGTTTGAAAAATGATTTTAGGCCATGTTTGTTCATTCGATCCTAATTTTATTCAAGAGTCACCTATAGCACCCTCTTTGAGCTTAAAAGTTGCCAATTCCTTGTGAACATAGAAGCTTGGGGGATAAAAACTGTTACATTTGGGTTGAAAGCTGGTGGGAAGTTTTGATGAAGTTATATAATGTCTTTTTGGTTGGGTTTATGTATAAAAGCAAGATGGAAGTGTGGTAAGTTTGGAATAAAGGCCAAAAGGGTGATATGTTGTTTCTGCAGAATACTACCGGTAGTTGAAAAGCTAATACCGGTAGTAGGTTAGAGCTTGTGAACTTTGTTGAACCAGAAAAGAATACTACCGATAGTTGAAAAGCTAATACCGGTAGTAGTTTTGTATTTTTGCTTCTCCTGAAGAGACTAATACCGGTAGTTGAAAAGCTAATACCGGTATTAGCTGTGCGAAAATTGCCTTTTTGCTGAATTTGAATTGCCACATCAGCCCCTTGACCAATCAACTCCTGCCACCTCATTTTTCACTTACCCCACATATAAATTTCAAGCTGAAACAACCTACCCCACGCATGCTATCATCTATTTCACTCTCTTCTTCTCTTTCTCTTCCCCTTTAGTTTTCCAAACCCTAGTTTTTCTCTCCACGGCCGCACTACCCCCCTCTACCCTCATTCATCTCCCATTTTCTACCTTGTCTCACCCTCTTTCACTCATATTTACAGAATATTACGACTCACTTCCATCTTGACCACCACACTCATCACCACAAGGAGTTTTGCTGCTTTCACTAAGGAAAGAGGAGATTTGGTTGGGATTGGATGCTCATTCACACTCAAAGGTTAAGTTCCTTTATTTCAGTGCCAGTTTGAGTATTTTTGGTTTCTCTATTTTGGGGGTTTTGGTTTGTGTTGTTGCATAAGTTGTGTTTGGGTTATTCTGCTGCAATTTCTGGTTCTATCTTCATATTGGTTGAATTTATTTGTAATGGAAACTGTGGGAAGAAAGTGTTTAAACTGTG
>JAESVK010036974.1:0-10489 GCA_017140935.1 Hamamelis virginiana
TAGGTCATGACTTTCTAGGGTTATAAACCCATCAATCCGAAAATCACATTAGGGTTTTTAAACCCTAAAAACAGCCCCTTAAAGAAAACGCCTATGATAGGGATTTCAAAACTCTACTTGCCGAAAAGCATATGGGTTCAAGAACCCTACTTGCAGCCCCCTTTAACATCCATGGTTGATATTACTCATACCTTGATTAACAAATAAAATAAAGACAAAACAAGAGAAGCTTGAAAAACTCCATGGCCGAATTCATTAATGGTGATTTCTCAAATCTCCAATTAATTAAAACAACTTTTAATACATGCCAAGCTATGCCATTCATGATTCAAATCATAGTTTTGAGTTGGCTCTGATACCACTGAAAGAAAACACCATGGGAACGCAGCGGAATGTAAAATAAAAATTTTCCCATCGATTTTCATCCATGAATCGAACTCAAACTATAAGATGAATCTAAACAATTATTTATACATGAAATAAATGCTTACTTTAATGGTCGTCTTCACAAAACTTCAAGCTCCAAAGGTATGGAAGCCTCCAATGTTTAGTCCACACGAGCCCAAAACTTCTTTGATATTCCTTTGTCTCCACAACAACTTGAGAAGGCAAAGACTTAAGAGGGAGAGAGAGAGAATTTCGGCTAGGGGAGGTAGCAAGCAAGAGTATTTTGGCCCTAGGGTTATCCTCCTCTATTTATAAACCTCTCTTCTTATAATGATGTTTGGTTACAAGTGCTAGCTTGACCAAACATCATATTAAATTAGTTATATTCTAGTTTAGTATATCCTTAATCCCTTTTAATTATTAACACTTAATAAATAAGGATTAGGCTAATATCTAAATTAGAATATCCCCTCTTACAAAATCAAGAAGATCACTTAAGCCCTTATGTGTGTGACCCATTGGGTTCACCCCAACCTAGTAGTGGATCGGGAACATCGCATGTTTCCCAAAATAGAAACTTTCTATTTTTGGTTCAATTGAAACTATTCCAATTTTGCCCTCAATGATAACACTTATCATTAGGCCTACACTAGTCATGAGTGACCTCTAGCAACATATCATGACGTGCCCTAGGTGTGGGTGAATATACAAATATAAATGAACCCTTCGTGTAATATAATCCTTCACCAATCAATGTCACGATTAAGTTATCTGGGTATGGATTCATGTCAAACCCTAACTTAATCCTGTGTTAGTTATTCACCAAACTGTAAACTCAATTAGGTTAACCCATGAAAACTCTTTTCCTTGGTTACCTTCTGCTTTGGCCAAAGACTTCATTGAGTTATTATTTGTGAATTAACTGTGACATTCTCCCTTTGATATTAAGGGTGGTGATCCCCTATTGCACACTCACCTATCTTCATATATAACTTACTAAAGCCAATGAGCACCGATTACATCCTCATGAATAAGGGTGTACAAGATACTATCAAACTCTAGTAATTCATACATAAGATAACTAGTGGTGTCTCAGGTACGAGGATTACAAATGTGACTATACACATGAGCAGCTTTTGACATTCAAATACATCTCCATAAGCTGTACTCATATTGGTCACGTTCAGTGTACTTGTTCTCTAACAAGCACCCACAGGTTTACTATAGTGTCTCTACACAGATGGCTCGAGACTCACCATCCTCCCATTGGAGCTAGTATAACCTGAGCTAATCTTAACGGTTTATTATCACCCAAATAAATAAACCTATGATCAGGAACATATCTAGAATAGATGTTCTTGAGAATCATATGTCTCTCTATCTCAACACTTGAGATACAATTCTCTATCATGCTATTCAAGGACATTATCATGAACAGTTATAAATAACACAAGTATACATGATAATATAAAAGCCATTATATAGATGAATAAGATTCATTCAATAACATAAATGAAATTAAAGTCCCCTAATTACAATCTACTAATTGGTTTTAGGGCACATTTCTAACAATATCTATTTCATATTAGGATAAGAAGGTATTACTTATTGTCTATATATTCAATTATATATACGATAATGTCCATGAATAAATGATAAGAGAAATATGTATCTCAAGTTTGTTAAGATATGAAGACTCATATTTCTCATACACATTTATTCTAAAAGTGTTCCTGCTCATAGGTATATTAAAGAGGACATTTATTAAACCGACAAGAGTAGCACAGATTTAAACTAACTCCAATGGGAGGATAGGTAGTCTTTCCTATCAGTGTAGTGACACTTAGGTTAATCTGTGGGTGCATATTAGAGAATATGTACACTGAACATGATCTACTAGAATATTCCTATGGATATTAAGTTAAAGGAATATTCTTATGTTACGTCCATTTGGTAATCCTAAGACCTGAGACACCATGTATATCTTAGGCCTGAGTTGTTAGGGTTTGATAGTGTTTTATACAGCCTTGATCTTAAGGTTGTAGTCGGCACTCATTGGCTCTAATAGGTCTTGCATGAAGGCATATGAGTGGTCAATAAAGAATCATCACTCTCAATGTTATGAGAGAGAATGTCAGGATCAGTTCTCAAATATAACTCTCAATGTGAATCTCTGGCCAGAGTGATAGATGAAATATGAAAGGGTTTCATAGGGTTCATCTTATTGAGATTATAATTTGAAGAACATATGACAAGAAAGTTAAGATAAGGTTTTGACTTATATCCTTTCCCTAAATATCTTAACTGTGACATTAGGGGATGAAGGATTAAGTAACAAGAAGGGTTCACATAATTCTGCTATTCACCCAAACCTACGGCATGTCATGACACATTGCTAGACGTCACTTATGACCAGTGAAAGCCTATTGATAAGTGTTATCAATGAGGGCATAATTGGAATAGTTTCAATTAAACCTTTAAATAGAAAGTTTCTATTTTAGGAGACATGGAGATGTCCCTAGTCACTGCTAGGTTGGGGTGAACCCAATGGGTCACACACAAATAAAGAGCATAAGAGAGTCTCTTGAATTAAAGAGAGAAGGGAATTTCCTAAAACTAATTCCAATAATAACCTTATATATTATTTGTAAATATATATAAGGAATTAAGTTATTTATTAATTAGTAATATATAAAAGGAATTAAGTTACTTTTGGAAATAAGTATTAAATAGAAACCCTAGGGGTTTTGTATAAATACTAGAGCTTGTGACATGCTAGCACTAAGCCTCCATCCTCACTTTAGAGAAAAAGTTTCTCTCCCTCTCTCAAGCTTGATTCTTCCACTGTTGAGAAGCTTCAAGGATTCAAGCGGTTTTGTGTTCGTGTGGATTTCGTTGGAGACTTCATCCGTTTGAAGTTCGAGATCAAAAATTGCAAATCGAAAGGCATATCAAGTAAGATTTATTTATGTTTAATAAATATATATGCTTATATGTAAATCATATGTCCCTATGCTTGTACGATCATGGTTAGGATATTCGATGATGGAATCATCTTTATAAAAAATTTTATTTTGTCTTCCGCTGCGATTGCATGTATTTCGAACGATTCCTTTCAGTTGGACACTTGATGGTACTAATTTTTTCTCAATGGGTGGCAATGCCTCGAAGCAAGGCACCCACCCATTTACTTCCAAAATTTCCTCTTCATTGAGCATGGACTATAAAAACTGTATCTCATCACTCACTTCCATATCTTCAACAATCTCACTGACTAGACATGACTGCAAAGGATCTTCGTGGGAAGAGAGATCCCATTGGTGCTGCACTAACGTATCAATTCTACTTAATTCATGCACCTCATCCTCCATATCATCCCCCACTACTTTCATCAAATTGAAAATATTCAAATTTACCGTCATGTTTCCAAAGGTTAGGGTCATCAACCCACTCCTACACTGTATCAAAGCATCAGCTGTGGCCAAGAAAGGCCTGTTAAAAGTATGCCCTAAAACCAATCCTAAAGGATATATTAAGTTTCATATTATCATAATATAAGGAAGGTATAACTTATCTAATATGTTCTAACATATATGATAAGGTCCATGAATAAATGATAAGAGAGATATGCATCTCAAGGTGTTGAGATAGAGAGACTGATATTTTTCATATACATCTATTCTAAAAGAGTTCCTACTCAAAGGTTTATTAAAGTGGATATTTAATTAACTGTTTGAAGAGTAGCACAGATTTAAACTAACTCCTATGGAGGATAGGTAGTCTTTTCTATCAGTGTAGTGACACTTAGGTTAATCTGTGGGTGCATATTAGAGAATATGTACACTGAACATGATCTACAAAGAATATTCCTATGGTAGTTCTGTCAAAGGAATATTCTAGTGTTATGTCCATTTATTTGGTAGTCCTTAGACCTGAGACACCATAGCTGTCTTATGCATAGGTTGCTAGAGTTTGATAGTATCTTGTACAGCCTTATCCATAAGGTTGTAATCGGTGCTTATTGGCTCTAATGAGTTATGCATGAAGATGAATGAGTGTGCAATAAGGAATCAGCACTCTCAGTTAATGAGAGAGAATGTCAGGATAAGTTCACAAAGATAATTCTCAAAGGGAACCTCTGGCCAGAGTGAAAGGTAAACAGTGAAAAGTGTTTCACTGCGATTACCTTATTGAAATTATATTTTGTGGGACAGATATCAAGTTGTTAAGATAGGGTTTGACTAAAACCATACCTATTATCTTAACTGTGACATTAGGGGATGAAGGATTAAATAACATGAAGGGTTCACATAGTTCTGCTATTCACCTAAACCTAGGGTATGTCATGATATGTTGCTAGATGTCACTCATGACCAGTGAAAGCCTATTGATAAAGTGTTATCAATGAGGGCAAAATTGGAATCGTTCCAATTGAACCCTAAAATAGAAAGTTTCTATTTTTAGGAGACATAGAGATGTCCCTATCCACTGCTAGGTTAGGGTGAACCCAAAGGGTCACACACAATAGAGAGTTAGTGAGTTTCTTAAACTAGTGGGAGGGGAATCCTGTCTTTGAGTTATGTTTAATTTTAATTATTAAAGGTTAATTAATTAAAAGTCAATCTTAACCAAGAATAGGATTACTCTATTCAAGGATGTTTGGTCATGCTAGCACTAGTAACCAAACACTCCTTAAAGAGGAGATAGTTTATAAATATGAGGAGAGGCAACCCTAAAATATCAAGTCTTCACATTCTAGGGTTCCACACCCTCATAGCCGAATTCTCTCTCCTCTCCCTCTCCATGCTAGTTTGTTTCACAAGGCGTTGTGGAAAACTAGAAGGTTCAAGGAATCTTACTCTCGTGTGGATACACTTTGGAGGTTTCATCTCTTTGAAACTTGGAGGAAAGCAACATCGAAAAACACAATCAAGTAAGGTTTATTTATGTTGATTAATATTCATTCTTGTTTGTATGTTTTTAAATACATGGCCCCATGCTCGAAACGATTCTTGAAGGTTTGTGAATATGGATTGTTTTTATAAAAAGAAAAAAGTTTTGTTTTTCCTCTTCCGCTGCGAATCCATGTTTTTCATCACAAAACCTTTCAGTGGTATCAGAGCCTAATCAAGCATGGTCATGTATTCGATGATGGCAATCAATGGATATAATAATTAAAATCAAGTTTGTATGGTTTTGGGAAACCAATTAGAATTCGGCCATGGAGGTTTTCCTCCTTGTTCTTGTTTTGTTTTTTGTTTAAATGGCAACTAGGGTTTACTAGAAACCCTAGCTAGGTCACGGCTTATGGGGCTGCACTAGAAGTATTCGTATATATGTGGGGCTGCCTCTATAGGTTTCGGCCAACATGGGATTGGTTCTCAAAGGGTTTTGGTAGCTTAGGGTTTGATAAAAACCCTTATGGATTTTCGGACCACATAGGCTTGATTCCCTTCATGCTTTGATGAATGAGTTTTGTTCTTCATCAAGAATAGAAGCTATTGACATGTTCAAATCCTCCCACAAGGTATGACTCCCTCTCTCCCATGTCTCTTTGGTTTCGGCACTCTCTCTCTCCTCTCTCTCACATTCGGCCATCAAGGGTTCTTGAACCCTATAAGGTTCTTTATTGTTTTGATTTATGATATGGGTTTTGGTAACCCTATAATCAATAAATATACTTGAATCTTGAAGTTTTAAAAACCCTAGTCATGATTAGATCATGTTCTTGTTTTTGAAAATATGAACTTTGGTTTGATTTTTTGTGAAAAACATATTTTGATGGCTTATGATGGTTCACGGCAATGGGGTTTTACCCCTTATGAATTTCGGCCATGAGGATGTTACATCCTCTAGGGTTGTGGCTTGATAGGTTTTAGAAACCCTTATGATATTTGAAAGAATACAATCGAGGAACGCAGCGGAAGGTAGGATTTTAAAAAATTTCCCTTGTATTCATCCATGAATCCACTTGATCGATAAAACGAATCAACTTTAAATTAAAGACATTAAAATAAAGCTTACTTGATATGTTCCTTTGCGATGTTCTCTTCACTTTGATGATCGTCTTCGCCAATCTTCAAGCCTCAAAATTATGACGGCCTCCAATGTTGATCCACACGAACATAAGAATTGTTTTAACCTTCTTGATTTTCAACACTTGAAAATACAAGCATGGAGAGGGAGAGAGAGAGAGGGGCGGCACCTAGAGAGAGAGAGAACTTGGATGAGTCTAGCTTTTTGCTATTAGGGTTCTCTCTCTTTAAATAAACCTCTCCTCTTCTTAGGGTGTTTGGTTACTAGTGCTAGCATGACCATTAACCCTGTTTTGGTTACTTACACTCTTGAATTAGATATCCTTTTGACTCTTAATTAATTAACCTTTAATTAATTAAAGCCAAACATTTATTAATAAGAGTGCATCCCTCTCACAAGTTTAACAACCTCACTTATGTCCTTATGTGTGTGACCCATTGGGTTCATCCCAACCTAGTAGTGGCAGGGGACATCTCAATGTCGCCCAAAATAGAAACTTTCTATTTTTAGGTTCAATTGGAACAATTCCAATTTTGCCCTCAATGATAACTCTTATCATTAGGCCTTCACTAGTCATGAGTGACATCTAGCAATATGTCATGACATACCCTAGGTGTGGGTGAATATACGAACGTGTAAATGAACCCTTCGTGCTATAAATAATCCCTCACCAAACAATGTCTTGATTAAGTTAGTTGGGTATGGATTCATGTCAAACCCTAACTTAATCATGTGTTACTAATTCACCAGTTTATAATCTCAATTAGGTATACCCTTGAAACACTTTTCTTGGTAACCTTCTGCTTTGGCCAAAGACTCCATTGAGATAGTAACTGTGAACTAACTAAGACATTCGCCCTTTCTTATTAAGGGTGGTGATCCTCTATTGCACACTCACCTATCTTCATACATAACTCACTAGGGCCAATGAGCACCGATTACATCCTTATGGTTAAGGGTGTACGAGATACTATCAAACTCTAGCAGTTCATGTATAAGATAACAAGTGGTGTCTCAAGTCTAAGGATTACAATTGTGACTATACACATGAGCAGCTTTTGACATACAAATAGAATTCCATAAGCTGTACTCATATTGGTCACGTTCAGTGTACTTGTTCTCTAACAAGCACCCACAGGTTTACTATAGTGTCTCTACACAGATGGTTCGAGACTCACCATCCTCCCATGGAGCTAGTAAAACCTGAGCTAATCTTAACGGTTTATAATCGTCCAAATATATAAACCTATGATCAGGAACTAGTTTAGGATAGATGTACTTGAAAGTTATAAGTCTCTCTATCTCAACACTTGAGATATAACTCTCTATCATACTATCCAAGGACTTTATCATGAACAGTAATTAAACACAAGTTTACATGATAAAATTAGCCATATCATAAATGAATAAAGTTCCATACAAGATAATATAATGAAATATAAAACCCTAAACACAACTGAACAATTGGTATTAGGGCACATATCTAACAATCTCCCACTTGCACTAAATCCAATTAGTGACATACTTCATCCCCATCTTCTCAAGATGTCGATCCAAGACCTTCTGGGTAAGAGCCTTGGTAAGTGGGTCTGCGGTGTTATCCTCAGATGCTACTCTTTGCATACTGATATCTCCTCGCTCTATGATCTCACGAATCATGTGGAAACGCCTTTCAATGTGCTTGGATTTCTGATGTGACCTTGGTTCCTTGGCTTGAGCTATTGCCCCATTGTTGTCACAATACAAAGGTATAGGTGACTCAATGGCTGGAACCACTCCAAGTTCTGAAATGAACTCTCTGATCCAAACAGCTTCCTTGGCAGCTTTGGAGGCGGCTACATACTCAGCTTCTGTAGTGGAATCCGCTGTAATAGTCTGCTTACAGCTCTTCCAGCTAAACACACCACCATTTAAGGTGAACAAATATCCTGATGTAGACTTTCTATCATCTATATCTGACTGAAAATCAAAGTCAGTGAAACCATCTACTTTAAGCTCATCTCCTCCATAGATAAGAGCCAAATCCTTAGTCCTTCTCAAGTACTTAAGGATGCCCTTAACTGCCACCCAGTGTGCCTCACCTGGGTTAGACTGATATCTGCTGACAACACTTACAGCATGACTGATATCAGGTCTTATATATAGCATAGCATACATAAGACTCCCCACAGCTGAAGCATAAGGGATCTTACTCATATGCTCTCTCTCTTGATCTGTCTTAGCAGACATATCCTTGGAGAGATGAATTCCATGTCTAAAGGGAAGCAAACCCCTCTTAGAATTCTCCATACTGAACCTCTTCAGTATTTTATCTATGTACATGGATTGCGAGAGACCGAGCAACCTTTTTGATCTATCTCTATAGATCTTTATACCCAGTATGTAGGTTGCTTCTCCCAAATCCTTCATAGAGAAGTTGCTAGAGAGCCAAAGTTTTACCGATGAAATCATTCCTACATCATTCCCAATGATTAGGATGTCGTCCACATATAGGACCAAGAATGTGACTGCACTCCCACTAACCTTTTTATACACACATGGTTCATCCATATTCTGAAGGAAGCCAAACGATTTGACTGCTTCATTGAATCGAATGTTCCAACTTCGAGAAGCTTGTTTTAGTCCATAAATGGACCGCTGTAGCTTGCACACTTTGTGGTCCTCACCACTGGATATAAAGCCCTTAGGCTATTCCATATAAAGATCTTCCTCAATGTTACCATTTAGGAAGGCAATCTTTACATCCATCTGACATATCTCATAGTCATAGTGTGCGGCTATAGCCAACAAGATCCTAATGGATTTAAGCATAGCTACTGGCGAAAAGGTTTCCTCATAGTCAACACCTTGGTTCTGATTATACCCTTTTGCCACTAGTCTAGCTTTGTAGGTCTTTACCTTTCCATCCGAGCCTATCTTTCTTTTGTAAATCCATTTACAGCCTATAGGTACTATACCCTCAGGAGGATTTACCAAAGTCCAGACTTGGTTAGAATACATCGAATCCATTTCAGATTTCATGGCCTCTTGCCATCTACTCTAGTCGATGTCCAACATCGCTCCCTCGTATGTAGCAGGATCATCTGGATGTTCCTTGTCGCCAAGAAACAGCTCCTCTCTCATCTCATGAAGATACCCATATCTATCTGGAGGAGCAGATATCCTACTAGATCTACGAAGTGGTGGTGTAACAGTAGGTTCTGCCTCAACAGGGGCAGGGGTGGTATCAGTGTTGATCTGTGAACTCTCGGATAATTCCTTGAGATCTATCACTTGACCTTTGCCTCCTTCTTGAATAAACTCTTTTTCCAAGAACACGGCAAACTTACTAAGGAAGACTTTCTCTTCACTAGTGTGATAGAAATAGTATCCCAAAGACTCTTTTGGGTACTCCACAAATCTACATTTGTTTGATCTTGCTTCCAATTTGGTTGCATTTTGGTTCTTAACGTATGCAACAGAACCCCAAATCCTCATATGCTTAAGGTTTGGTTTCTTCCCATACCACATCTCATATGGAGTCTTAGGGACAGATTTGGAAGGAACCCTGTTCAACAAATAAGCAGCTGTCTCCAATGTATATCCCCAAAAGGATATTGACATATCAGTGTAACTCAGCATCGATAGTACCATGTCCATCAAAGTATGATTTCTCCTTTCAGATACACCATTAAGCTGAGGTGTACCAGGAGGAGTCCACTGCGTTAATATGCCAGCCTCAGTCAGATGATCCAAAAACTCAGTGGTTAAGTATTCTCCTCCTCGATCCGATCGAAGAGCTTTAATACTTTTGCCAGTTTGTTTCTCCACTTCAGCTTTGTATTCTTTGAACTTTTCAAAGGATTCAGATTTGTGTTTCATAAGATACACCGTACCTAACCGTGAGTGATCATCGGTAAAGGTAATGAAGTAGGTGAAACCACCTCTGGCAACTTTATTTAAAGGTCCACATACATCAGAATGTATTAACCCTAGTATGTCTCATGCCCTCTCACTGTGACCAGTAAAGGGCGATTTGGTCATTTTACCCATGAGACAAGGTTCACAAGTAGATAAGGGTACAAGT
>JAESVK010036981.1:415-10735 GCA_017140935.1 Hamamelis virginiana
TAGAAACCCTAAAATCCTAATGCAATGCATGCTGAAATTTAAACAAGTAAACAAGTAATCAATTCTAAAGATGCATGAAAATGCTCCTAAATGCACACTAATTAATCTATGTGAACCTAAGCATATTTCTAAGTTGGTTTTGGCCCTAAAATAATTTTTAGAAGTCATTTAAGACCATTTTCAATTCCGGACAGATTTGAAAGCGGACTTTAAATCACTCTAAAAACTCTGAAAAGAAGTAATAAAAATCGTGTTAGTGACCTAGCATGCATCCTACATGAATATACTAAATTACTATGCAAAAACATGTCAAAAATTACACCAAAATATGCTTAAATGATCAATTTAATCACAAGAGAAGGATCTCACCTTTGCTCGCTCCCTCGTGCACATTTTATACATCCCAAACCATCAAATCAATATCACAAGGGAAGGATCTTACCTTTGCACGTCCCTCGTCCAATTTTTTTACATTCAAACCATTAAGACCATGGCAAGCATTCAAATAATCATAAAAGCACAAGTAAAAGACTCAAGACTCATCACATATTAAAATAACAACAAATCTAACCCTACTCATGCATGCATACATAAAATCACGATTAATCCTAAACATGCATACTAACAAAAGTCACGACCATGCTAACCTAATCATACACATCAACCCTAACATGCATATTCACATAAAATAGTAATTAAACTAAACAACCATAAGCATGCATCCTAATCACATAAAATCACATAAAATAACATAGCTAACCCTAATATGCATGCTCACATAAAATAATGATAAGAAACTATCCTAATCATGCTTACTCACATAGAATGAAAATAACACTAATTTTAATCATGCATCTATACATAAAATATCAATAAAACTAGCCCTAACCATGCATCTACATACAAAATCATGACAAAGCTAACCCTAGCATGCATACTCACATAAAACCCTAACTAAGTTAACCCTAATCACATTTAATCACATAAAATAATAATATAGCTAACCCTAACATGCATTAAATCACAATAAAGGATACCCTAACATGCTTACCAACATGCAATCATAATGAAACTAACCCTAATCTTACATGCTTACATAAAATAACACCAAGATTAATCCTAATCATATATATATGACATGAAATAACAAATAAAAGTTAATCCTATCATATTAAACATACTCATAACAGAAAGAAAGAAAAAAGAAAATCCATTTCATATGAAAATCAAAAGGGATTACACCACAACCTCATGAACTTATGTAAGAATCAAGGAAAACAAGAATATGGCTAAGGATTTTACCCTTCAATCTCCTTCTTGGCTCCCCTCCTTCAAGCTCCTAGCCTCGAGTTCTTACTCCTTCAATGGTGTAAGAATGAAGAGCCCCAAAATTCTGTAGCCTCTTCTCTCTAAAACCCTAAAATTCTCTCCCCTCTTTTTGAACCTCTATAGTGCAATATATATAGAGTTAGGGTTCAAAACCCTTGAATGGCTGAGATTAAACTCTTTAAAAAACGATCCTAAGGCCTAGGATGAGTCTTTCTAGGGTTTGAAAGCTGAAACCCTTCGCATTTAAGCCAAAAAATCAAATCAAATCGGCCAAAATAAGTCAAGGTTTCAAAAATGGCAAAATTGGCTCGAGCCATGCTGGTGGCCGTCCTAGGCATGGACGGTTGGCCGTCCTAGCTGGACGGTTGGCCGTCCTAGCTAGGACGGTCACCATGCTGATTTTCCAAAAAAAAGTTCCCTAATTCTTAGGGTTTTCGAATTTTGGCCATATTTTGGTCAAATTTGATCCAAATCCGATGGTTCAGGGCTCAAAACGACCGTGCTTTGATCCTCCACATTTTTAGAATGTTTTTGGGTTAAAATCAATTGACCATGGTCAAGGGTTTTAGCAAAAAGCTAGCCGATTGACCCGGTTGTGCCAAAATTGGTCAAATGACCATTCTTTGTTTTGTAAAATTGATCAATTAGGCTTGCACCACTTCTAAAAACATGGTTTCAACATGAAATTGGCACTTAACAACATGTTTTGAAAATCTTTTGTTTTGGTGAAAACGACCAATTCACGGTCAATTTGATCGAAACCCTAATTTGGCTCATCCTTACCCGTGGGATCGATTTTGGGAGAATCCATCCTAACCATTCAAAGGCTCAATTGACATACCAAATACACTCCCCACATCCATATAAACCTCATGAAACAATCCGTTTCGAATTCGGAGGTCATTCGGAAATTATACGAGAAAAAGGACGAAAATGCCCTTCAAGTCGCAAAAACCCTAATTACCTATCGAGCTCTCATCAGAATGCCATGAAAGTTTACAGGGATGTTCTAAAACACCTCAAAAGTCAAATGCAATACAAATGGGTTGATTCCAATCCAAATGTACACATGAAATAATAAATTGTCCTTTTCCTCAGAAAATGGCAATTTGGTCAATTTGGTCTTTACAAGGCCAATTCCTCACCAAATGATCAGCTATTCTAGTTGATCATTTGTATGAACACATAATAGAAATAATTGGTAAAAATGGGGTGTCCACACATAGAATCAACACAATCAAAACCAATAGTGCAAGAGCTTTTCAGATTCAATCACATTGAACAACATACAATAAGGAGATGATATAAAGTGCACATGATAAAACCAAGATAAACTCATATTAAGTGATTATCATGCATGTATCCTGCACTCCAGTAACTTCAATCAATCATACAAATTCCCAATGCTGTTCTCAAGTATTCAAATCTAACATTATCAAGAGGTTTTGTGAGAAGATCAGCAAGTTGATTTGTAGATGATACAAATTGCATTGACAGCACTTTATTTTCAACCAAGTCTCTTATGAAATGATGTCTTATGTCAATATGTTTGGTTCTAGAATGCTGAACAAAATTTTTGGAAATATTGATTGCACTCTCATTGTCACAAAATACAACTAAACTTGAATCCTTGACTCCATAATCACTTAACATTTGTTTCATCCACAACAATTGTGCACAACATGCACCAGCAGCAATGTATTCAGCTTCAGCTGTTGACAAAGCAATGGAATTTTGTTTCTTACTGTGCCAAGAAACCAAGGAATTTCCAACATAAAAGCAACCTCCAGAGGTGCTTTTCCTGTCAGCCACATTTCCAGCCCAGTCGGCATCGAAATATGCAGCAAGATTAAGATTGGTATCCCTAGAATACCAAAGACCATAACCCTGTGTGCCACTCACATAGCGAATGATTCGCTTGACAGCATGAAGATGAGACTCTTTAGGATTGGACTGGAATCTAGCACAAACTCCAACACTATATGAAATGTCAGGTCTACTTGCTGTAAGGTAGAGCAAACTACCTATCATGCTACGAAATAAGGTTTGACCTACATCCTTTCCACCTTCATCCTTGGAAAGTTTTGTGCTAGTGCTCATTGGTGACCTAGCATGTTTAGCATTTTCAAGCCCAAATTTTTTGACAAGTTCCTTTGCATATTTGGATTGGGAAACAAATATCCCATCATCCATTTGTTTAACTTGCAACCCTAGGAAGTAAGTTAATTCACCAACCATACTCATTTCAAACTCTCTCTTCATTTCTTCAGAAAAACTATGAGCAAGTGTATTCAAAGTTGATCCAAAAATAATATCATCAACATACACTTGAGCAACAATAATTGACCCTTGCACAGATTTGATAAATAGAGTTTTATCCACACTTCCTCTAGTGAAACCCCTCTCTAGAAGATAGGATGTCAATCTCTCATACCAAGCTCTTAGAGCTTGTTTGAGACCATACAAGGCTTTCTTCAGCTTGTAGACATGAGTGGGATGATGTGGATCTTCAAACCCTTTAGGTTGTTCCACAAACACATCTTCTTGAAGGAATCCATTCAAGAATGCACTTTTCACATTCATTTGGAATAGAGTGAAATTGAGATGGCATGCAACAGATAACAACAAACGAACAGACTCAAGTCTAGCAACAGGAGCAAATGTTTCATCAAAATCTATACCTTCTTCTTGAGTATATCCCTGTGCAACAAGTCTGGCCTTGTTTCTAACAATGACACCAGATTCATCAGTCTTATTTTTAAAGATCCATTTAGTTCTAATGACATTCTTATTTGATGGTCTAGGGACTAAATCCCAAACATCATTCTTGACAAACTGATGAAGCTCTTCTTGCATGGAAATAACCCATTCCACATCAAGCAAGGCTTCTTTGACATTTTTGGGTTCAATCTTAGAAGTATAACTCAGAAATGTCATCTCATTCTCAATTTGACTCCTAGTCCTAACTCCAACTTCAGGTTTTCCCACTATATTCTCACTAGGATGATATCTTTTGGACCAAGAGTTTGAAGGAATTGGATCATCAACAGGTGTAGAATTCATCCCTTGATTATCACTACCTTTTTCAACTTGCACATTAACAACATCCATATCTTGAGATGGTGAACAAGGAGCATTAAATGCTTCATCTTCAACATCAACAGATTTGTCAATTTCTTTACTCACCATATCATCAATGACCACATTTATCGACTCCATCACAGTAGAAGTCCTAAGATTGAACACTCTATAGGCACGACTATTTGTGGAGTACCCTAGAAGGAAACCATCATCACTCCTAGAGTCAAATTTTCCTAAGGATTCTCTATCCCTAAGAATGTAACATTTGCTTCCAAAGACTCTAAGATATTTCAAATTGGGTTTCTTTCCTTTCCATAATTCATATGGAGAGCATTGAGTGTGAGGCCTCACATAAACTCTATTGATGATATGACAGACAGTATTGATTGCCTCAGCCCAAAAGTGTTTAGCTAAAGATTTGCTCAAAAGCATGACACGAGCCATTTCTTGAATGACTCTGTTTTTTCTTTCAACAACACCATTTTTTTGAGGTGTTTTGGGGGCAGAAAATTCTTGATTAATGCCCTCACTGTCACAAAATTCACTGAACTCGGAATTTTCAAACTCCCTTCCATGATCACTTCTTAACCTAATGATTTGATTGATAGTACATCCTTTCTCAATTTGAAGCTGCCTACACAAAGCTTTGAAGCTTTCAAAACAATCAGATTTTTCTCTCAAAAATTTTACCCAAGAGAATCTAGAGAAATCATCAACCATCACAAAAATGTATCTCTTTCCTCCTAAACTTTCAGTTCTCATTGGACCCATGAGATCAACATGAACAAATTCTAGAGGTCTAGATGTATTAATACCACTTGTTTTCTTATGAGATACTCTAATTTGTTTGCCCTTTTGACATGGTCTACAAACACTTTCCTCAATTTTGTCAAACTTAGGAACTCCTTTAACAATTTCATTTTTTGACAATTTTGAGAGATCATTGAAATTTATGTGACCAAGACGTTGATGCCAAAGCTCAACATCATCAACTTTGGCTCTATTACATACGAGGGACTTATTTGGAACTATTCCATAACAATTGTCACTTGTTCTTTTTCCTTCAAGAACACACTTCCCATCTTTACTAAAGACACGACATGTAGTCTTGGTGAAGTTCACTGAAAAATTACTATCACAGAGATGACTAATGCTAATAAGATTAGCTTTAAGACCATCAACAAAAAGAACATCTTCTAGCTTAGGAAAGCCATGAGATTCAACAATCCCCTTACCTTGAATGTTTAATCTATTACCATCACCAAAAATGACAGTCCCTCCATTACACTCTTCAAGATGAACAAACAAGGACTTGTCACCTGTCATATGACGAGAGCATCCACTATCAAAATATCAATGTTTACTCTCCTTTGTCCTCAAGGCTGTGTGAACTACATTACATTTAAGACTCTCCTTTCTTACCCAAACTTTATTCCCTGTCTTAACCTCATGCAACTTAGGAAGCTTTCTATTTGATCCCAAATCAACTTTTACCCTAGGAGCATTTCTTGGTCTAGACAACTCATGATTTTTGTGAAGGAGAAAACAATTTGGTCTAATGTGACCAACCTTTCCACAATGATGACAAGTAGGTGAGAATTGCCTAACTTGACCTCTATTTATCAACTTGAAATAATTTGGTCTTGAATGACCAATGACACCACAGTGATGACAAATCACTTTCTTTTGTGAGAAACTCTTCACTTGAGTTTTTCCTTTTCTAGGAAATTAGGTCTTATGTGTCCGACAACACCACAAGAGTGACATGTGGGAATCTTCTTGAAGGAATTTGGATTGAAGTGAGTCCTCTTATGACTAGGTTGAGACAAAGTCTCATTTTCAAGAGATGACTTGGATGAAGGAACAAACTTGGTTCCTGAGGTTGATGGACCACTAGATGATCCAACATAGCCTAGTCCGGATTTATCACTAAAGGACTTCCCAATACTAAGAATGTGATCCAATTTTTTACTCCCATTGGACAATTTCAACAATGTTTCATTTGCTAATTCCAATTCCTTTTCAAGATTTCTAACCTTCAAACACAACAACTATTACTCTCAACCTCCATCTTGAGTCTTGATTCAAGACTCTTTACTTCTTTTTGATACTCACTCATTTTTGACACACAAGATTCATTATCCTATTTCAAAAAAATAAGTTTATCATTCAAACCAAATTTTTCAGTTTTCACATCTTGTATGTGTAACACATGATTTTTCAGCTCTTCTTTGAGTATATCAATTTCTCTCTCATCAGACTTGACTTTCAAGGCCAAAGACACATTTTTCTTTTTAAGTTGATATGCCTCTTCATAGAGGTTATCATAGGCCTTTTGAAGATCAGTGTCATCATCCTCTAGACTTTCAGACTCATCACTAGACACTCCTAGCAATAACTCTAAGTCATCTATGTCCTTTTTGTTGGATGACACCTCATGAGTTTCCAAAGACACAACAAAAGCTTTCAACTCATTTTCCAATGCAACATCAGACAATTGATTATCCAAACACATACAAACACCAATAAGATCATCAAGTACAATGGAATTAATATCTTGACAATTAGCAAACTCAACAACTTTCATTAAGAATTCAGAAGACAAGGATTTCAAAATTTTGTTAACAATTTTTGAATCATCCACCTTTTCTCCTAAGTCATTCAAGGAATTTATAATGTCACAGAGTTTTGTGTGGAATTCACAAAAACTTTCATGGTCACTCATCTTGATAACATCAAATTGATTCATTAGACTATTTAGTCTATGATTTTTCTCAAATATGCTTCCCTCATAAAGAATCACAAGATGATCCCAAGCTTGTTTTGATGTTTCAAAATTTTCAATTAGCTTAAGATCATGATCATTTAGAGCCTCACATATAAGTTTGAAACCAATTTTATTCCAATTTTGAGATTCAATTTCATCCCTACTCCAATTTTCAAGAGGTTTCAAGATGAGTTCACCATCAGTGTTTAACATGGGATGTGACCAACCCATTTCCACACTTCTCCACACATTAACATCAATGGATTCCAAAAATATTTTCATCTAATTTTCCAGTACATGAACTTAATGTTCTCCAACCTTGGGGGTTTTTGAACACAAGTGGATTCACACAAAGGATTTGTAGTCACAACAAAAGCAATGAAATTACCCTCCTCATTTTCAGACTCATTCTCGTGAGAGGTATTATTCTCCTCATCACTATCACTCAAAGTAGCATTATGAGCTTTGTTTTGATTTCTTCTCTTTTCTGGACATTCTGTAGCCCTATGACTAGGTTTGTGACAATTGAAACATTCTTTTCCAGTTTTTGAATTCCTATTGTCAACTTTTGATGATGATGTCCCTTGACCTCTATCAAACTTTTTATTTTGATTTGAAAAACCTTGTTTAGCTTTGAGATATTTTTTGTATTGTTTAACAAACAGTGCAAGTTCATCATCATTCACATCAAGAACATTTTCATGTGATTTAAGATCTTCCTTCATTGAAGATAGAGCAATGCCTTTGTTTTTAGTTTTTGAATCTTTTAGATTCATTTCAAATGTTTGAATGGATCCAACCAATTCATCCACTCAAATTGAACCTATGTCTTTGCTCTCTTCAATAGCAGTGATTTTGGGTTGAAACCGATCAGGGAGAGATCTTAAAATCTTTTTGACAACTTGAAAATAAGGAATTCTTTCACCAAGATTAAAAGAGGAGTTAACAATATCACTCAATTTAGCATAAAACTCTGAAAATGTCTCATTTTCTTCCATGCAAATTCTTTCAAACTGAGAAGTGAGCATTTGAAGTTTTGAGTTCTTGACAAGGGTGGTACCTTCATGAGTTATTTTCAAAATGTCCCATGCTTCCTTGGATGTTTCACACATCATGATTCTACGATATTCGCTAGCAGTTAAGGCATTGCAAATAGCATTCAGACCTCTACTATTCCAACTAGCTTTTTATAATTCTTCATTTTCCCATAAATCAGCGGGTTTAGGTATGGTATCCTCACTAACTTTCATAGTGGGAGGAGTCCAACCTCTCTCAACAGAAACCCATACCCTTTCATCTAGAGATTTCAAGAATATTCTCATCCTAGCCTTCCAATAGGCATAATTTGATCCATCAAACTTTGGTGGACGTGTGACAGAATTTCCTTCTTCCATGGAAGAGTGAAATTATGATCTAGAGACCCTATCACCTAGGTGTAAGCCTATCACAGTGAATTAGGCTCTGATACCAATTGAAAAACCTAATCCCTACTAGATCATAAGAATTTCACCACTTTTAAATTCAAGCAACAAATATAAGATAAATCAGCCACACTCAAGAAACATGGTTTGAGTTGAATGTAAATATCAAGTAACATGTAGATCGAAGAACACATAATGAATCAACTATCAAGAGGGATCCATGAACACAAGAATCATTCCATCCTTCTTGATAGCTAGAAATCACATCAACAAATAATGAACTAACACACGATATACGTGGAAACCCTTTCGGGAGAAAACCACGGGAGAACAAGAGCAATCCACTATAAAAGAAGAGTTACAGAGATTATACCATACACTCTATCTCACCAACCCATGGCCTAGTGCACTGAGATCTCATCAACTCAGTCCATCGAGACCTCCTTCTTCAAAGCTTGCTCATCAACTACACAAGTAGTCTCACTCTTGATGTCTTCATCCAAGAGCCATGAGAATGATCCTATCTCCACAGATGATTCTCACAATATGTATGTAAATTTGGTTTCCAAGGTTTCTAATCCATTCTAAGAAGAGTCTATGATCAAATGATGAATATTCAAGCTCAATCTCAATTTAGAAAGTAAGAACAACAGCCCACAAGTGAAGAACCAAGATAGGTCTAAGAATGGAAATCTTTTCTGGCGGCTGAGGTCACTAGAATCTCGAGTGACCTAATCCTTTTATAGTGTGATCAGTAACCAATGAGAAAACAGGGTAAAAATTAGGCAGAATTAGGGTTTGCAAGAACTTGGATCGATCCAGGCAAGACTTGGATCGATCCAAATTGAATTGGCCAAAAAAACAGCATTCTGTAATAGAGTTTAACACGAAACTGGATCGATCCAGCCAAGGCTTGGATTGATCCAGCTTGGCCAATTTTCAATTTTCCAAATATGAATTGTGAAGATGCAAACATGGGACCGATCCAGGTCAACCTTGGATCGATCCAAGTATTCCTAAACTCCCAATTTTCAAAGGTGTAAACATGGGATCGATCCAGGTCAACCTTGGATCGATCCAAGTATTCATAAACCCAGATATTTACAAGTTTAAACAGGAATATAATGGGATCTAACCTCCTAGGTTCAATCCTTAGGTCACTAGGTCACTTACCATCCTAATCCATGAAGATATAGAATCATTTTGGCACAGCTTCACTTGTGATCATCAGTACACATCTATAAATGTACAATCCCAAACCAAGTTTTGAAACGAAACAAGCCAACACACAAACACTAAACCTAACAATCTCCCCCTTTGGCAGTTTCGTGACAAAACTTAAATATAAAACAAGAGAAAAAGAAAATGAATCTAAGAAACCTTGAAACAAGATACACTCCCCCTCACTTGTACAATTATATAAACAAAGCTAAACAAAAACCAACCATGACTGAAGAATCATACATTTCACATCCATCTTGATCTGTTAAACCTGCACACGCTTCACAAACAACCTTATGCAGCATAAAATGAACTGAATAGGTACAGTAGCATATTAACAAAAGATATGTAATATATCAAGCGGAAATAATGCTACAAACATCCATAAAAACTCCAAATTGTATTGATAATCAAAGAAAGTTCAACATTCAGTTCATTTCAACATTCAGTTCATTACAACAGATCCTTTCAAAGATAAATCAGTCAAGGTTACAAAAAAAA
>JAESVK010037027.1:0-19023 GCA_017140935.1 Hamamelis virginiana
GTGTTTACACTAAATTTTACCAGCCAATGAAAATCGGCCATGTGGAGATAATATGGGAATTTAGCTAGCATAAAAATAGGAGATGTGGTTAATATAGAACTAGCTAATTAAGAGTTCAAAATAAGTTGGACACATGGCAAGATTCTGATAGAAGTTTAAGTTAATCAAAGACCAATTCAAATTGGAGATAGAAGTGGGACACATGGCAGGTTATTAGAGGAGATTAAATTAAAGTTGGTTATAATCTGGATAATGGCTAAGGAGCCCCAGCCATGATAGAAGACCACATTCAGGAGGAGAGCCTCAATGCCACGTTCTCAGCCATTGGCATATCATCAACAACCATAATCAAGATGGATCAAAGCAATGAAGATCATGGAGAAGCCACGATCAAGGAATAGAGCAGCGCATAACGGTTAGCAATCATGGATGAGCAGTTATTCAGCCGTGGAGCTATAAAATGAAGATGAAATGCAACGTTTCAGCCCCAGCAACTTCAACAATCAAACTTCAAGAGTCTTGTCTTGCAATTTCCTTTCAATCAACCTTGTTCTAGCTTTCAATTCCGTTTAGCTATTGTATTTACTTTTGTATTTGCTTCTGCATCCGACGTTAATTTAGTTCAAGTATCTATCATGACTCTCCAAGGATTGGTAAGCTTATCGTTTGTAAGTATTTCAATTTCGTCAATGAAGTTCAAGTTCTTTTAGTTCAATTTATCTTACATATCTTTGCTATTATTCATTGATTGTAATTTTCTGTTTAAATCATTCACTTCAAGGACCCATTGGAAGTAGTACCCCTGACTTCCCCATAATCGCCTGATCGTAAATATAGCGACCTTCTAGGCCTTAAAATCCCCGGTCTTAAGTTTTCATCTGCCTAGATAGGTGCTTGGGGTCGTGTTCAAAACGATCTCTGGACTTTGATTAGTCCTGGCACGCCCGCGCACACACCCATCACGTGACAAGAGATTTTTAGCAGAACAATATGTATGAACCCAAGATTGAAAAATAATCTCTAGAACAATCTTATTTGAGAAATTAATTGCCAGAAATAACATTGACAATGTATATGTATCTTAAAAAAAAAAAAAAAAAATGAAAATCCTTCCTAACCTAATGATACGTATCAATGAATGGAGGAATCTATATCTATATTTCTATATCACTTATTACTAATAAAAGTCCAAATTTTGAAAAATCTTTTGATTCACTAAAATACCATCATAATAAATACTGATGACACATCTACCCTCTTATAATTTTAATTACTTAAAATCTCTTTAACTTCTTTCTTAGAAATTCTTTAATCAATAAATTTCTTACTAATCTAAATTAATTCTTCTACCCTTTTACAATTTTAGATATTTAAATATTTTTAATAACTTTATTCTTAAGAATTCTTTTCTCAATTAAAATCTTCATAATCTAAATAATCTTATTACTCTTATTGGTACATATCAACTGAAAGACATTGTTTTTGCATGACTATTGTGGCTTTTACATTCACTGTCAAATTCTTAAGAAATATATATATATATATATATATATATATATATATATATATATATATATATATATATATATATATATATATATATATGGTCCCATAAAATTCTACAAATCACAATAAAAGTCTTTTTAATTTAATGAAATTTTTTTACAAATATATTTCAATTTCAAAAGTTATTAAATATTATATGATTTACACTCTATTTCTTTTTTTCTTTTTAAAAAAACAACAAATGTAACATGAAAATTTTGTAACCTATCGAGTTTATATTTATTGATTAATGTTGTTTTTATTTAGTTTTGATTTAATAAATTCTTTTAAATGAAAATTTTTAAAAACTTTGAACATTTTATTTTAGTTATATTGTTCAATCTATATTTAATTCATTAATTTTATTCTCAAATTTCATACGTGCAACTCGATCACGTGATGCAATGCTAGTGACCGTAAAAAGAAAAAAGAAGAAAAGTAACAAATACTAAAAAAAAATAGAGATTTTTCCTTTATTGAATCTCAACCCTAAAACCTAAGATCGCACGAGGATAAGAGAAAAATAAGAATGTTAATATGATTAACAACCTTAAGCTCTCTTTGAATTTCCAAAAGAGTAAGAAATATAAAGAAAATTATACATTTTAAATATTCTTGAAGCATTTCCAAATATATATATATATTTTCTTTTTGAGATGATAGAGGCTTAAGGTCAAATAAATTTAATATTGATGAATATATTATGATATATATATTTTTACCACATAGTGTGCATCAGTATTAGTTGTTAGTCGATTATGAGACCGCAACGTTGGATTTGTGGGGCGTATGGGATCCAAGTCCACCACAAACTCGCTAAAGGCAAGTGTTGAATCCATGACCTTTTAGATGAGAGTCATTAGGCCTGGCTAATTGGGCTAATATTAGTTGGTTAAATATATTATGATATCTACTAGCAAAAAAAATAAAATAATAATTTGTTTTCTTCTATTTTTTTTTTTATATAAATAATTTTCATTTAGATAAATAAAGAAAACAAAATTAGGAACATGTTTAAAAAGAGGACCAATTTACAATAAGTTTGGTGATATTCCCTTTTCTTGTAGTGCCCACATCATGAAGCAATAAAAAATTAACAAAAACAGTTATTAGAATTTTAAATCATTGTAATTAGCTGTTACTTACATGGCAAGTTGGCATTGTCCCCACATCTTGTAATGTAGTACAAACTATGAACACCGGCAAGTACAGAAGGACTCATTCGGGATTTCAAATTTCTCCAAGCCCACATCTGTCACCTTAGAAATCTTTCTCTCTCCCTCCCTTCTCTCTCTTACCCACCCCCACCCACCCACTCCTTAAAGTTAACAAATTGTTGTCTCACCATCTCCCTCGGAAAAGTCTCCTCTGTTTATCTCTCTGCACGCATCTCTCTCTCTCTCTCTCTCTCTCTATATATATATATTGGTCTGATTATTCCCTTTCTTAGACGTGTTTTCTGGGTCTTTCCTTCTCGGGTCCTCCAATGGCGCCGAGTCTCAGAGACCTGCAGCTGACAAAAGTCTCCGCCGGCGGCCGGAAACCGGCAAGGATTGTCGCCACCGATGAGGAGGCCGGAGACCTGGAGGACGTACGACTTTTAGATGCCTACGAAGGAGAAGAGAAAAGTGAGATATTGGAGGAAGGTATGAAGAGCGTTCAGGTGAGAGTTTCGGGCATGACCTGTGCTGCCTGTTCTAATTTGGTCGAAGAAGCTCTCAATTGTGTTAATGGGGTTTTGAGGGCTTCCGTGGCTTTGCTTCAGAACAGGGCCGACGTCGTTTTCGATTCCAAATTGGTCAAGGTTAGTGCTGGTTTGATTAGTGTTTTTGATGCATACAGACATATTTGTGATGTGATCATGTCCTAATTATGTTTTGTTTTCAATATATGGTGAATTGAGTTATGGGTTAGTGTGAATTGTTGAACAATCTGTAATTTGGGGCTGTTTTGGTGTTTTAGCCAATCCTTAGTATTAGTTTGCTTTGTTCTTTTGATTCATTCTTCTTGTAATCATGTCTTGGTTCTGTTCGATTTAGTTCTAATTATTGATTTACGGTTATGGGTTTGTGTAAATTGTTGAAAAATCTGTAATTTGGAGCTGTTTTGATGTCTGAACTGTGCCTAGTATCTTTTGGTAATGTTTGAACTTTGTTTTACTTTTATTCAATTTTATGGTAGATGGTGATTGGATCATGGTTTAGTGTTATTTGAGAATTGATTAACGTGTTGTGTTTTGAACTAAAGGTTAGTCTTTAGTTGCTTAGAGATGATGGAAACAGGAGTTCATTCTGGTTTGTAAATTGATTCCTAAAGTGGTGTATATTTGCGTGTGGAGAGGTTGTTTTACATAAGGAATTACAGTTATGGTTAGCGTTGGGCTTAAACTGGCATTTTAACCACCCTGCCCCGTTTTCTATATAATTCATTTCAATTGATTGTGTTTCTGATAAGAACCCCTCTCTCTCTCTCTCCCTCTCTCTTCCTCTCTCTCCTATCCCAAATTTTCTTTTCAGTTTATAGCTTTGATTGATGGTGCTTTTGATTTGGAATTCTCTCTCTCTCTCTCTCTCTCTCTCTCACACACACACACACACACACACACATACACACACTCATTTTTCAAATTGCACTCGTACTACTTGAAAAAAAAAATTGAAGTTGTGCTCAAATGTGTATCATATCATCATATTCAGTAGTGCTGATCATCTTGTCAGCTCCTCCCAATGCTACCCTATCAAAGAAGCTACTTGAGACTCCAATAAAGTGACCGGAAACATTCTATCTTTCAAAATCTCCTTCTTGTGTGTTTTTATACCTAGGTTTGGGTTTGGGATTTGAATTTCTTTAAATCATTGGTAATATAGGTTTTTAAATAACATCTCTCAGTTGTTAGTTCATAATTCAGAGCTTTAGGGGTTTATAATTCAATTACCGTATTTTTCTAAAATCCAAATCTGCATTGGAAAAGGTATTTCCAAGCAACCAAATCCAAAATCTCGTTCTTAAATATTCCTCAGCACTCTTACTCTGAGAACTTGGCTCGACAATCAGGGATGGAATTTTTTTCTATTCTTGCTCCTTCAAGGGACATTTTAAGGAGGTACACCCAAAATAAAATAAATGACTTTTAGGTTAAAAGAGGATGCAGATACCAGTGACTTAGTCTATCCTTTATCCTAGTCCATCGCTGGGCTTTTTCCCACCCCTTTAATCTGCTATTGGAGAAGATGTTCCCTTGAACTCCACAACTGGAGAGGTAGCAGGATACCATTGGGCCACAAGGCTAGTGGTATATAATTGTTATTTGTTGTGGTTAAAAGGTAAAATAAAAGAATGTGAAGAAGTAAAGAGTCATATGATGGTAGTGATTTGCCCAGGTTCCTTGTCCTACATAAGAAAGAATTAAGTTTGGCCTTCTTTATTGTATAAACTTTCTTTTTAATGTTGTTTACAAACTTTCGACTGTCAACATGGGGTTTTAATTCCATTGAACTATAATATAACTGTTTCTTGGTTCAGGATGAAGACATAAAAAACGCCATAGAAGATGCAGGGTTTGAGGCAGAAATTCTACCTGAACCCAGTGCATTTCGAAAAAAGCCACATGGAACCCTATTGGGGCAGTTCACAATTGGAGGTATGACATGCGCAGCCTGTGTGAACTCTGTTGAAGGTATTTTGAGAAAGCTTCCTGGTGTCAAAAAAGCAGTGGTGGCGTTGGCTACTTCATTAGGGGAAGTTGAGTACGATCCTACTCGAATTGGTAAGGATGATATAGTCAATGCAATTGAAGATGCTGGTTTTGAAGCTTCCCTTGTTCAGAGTGGCGAGCAGGATAAAATCATATTAGGGGTTACTGGGATATCCAGTGATCTTGATTTATCGCTTTTAGAAGGCATACTTATCAACCTAAGAGGAGTGAGACAATTTTGTATTGACAGGACTTCGAAAGAACTAGATGTTCTCTTTGATCCTGAAGTTATCAGTTCTAGATCCTTAGTCGATGGGATTGAGGGAGCGAGCAACGGGAAGTTTAAATTACATGTCAGGAACCCTTACACAAGAATGACATCTAAGGATTTAGCAGAATCCTCAAATATGTATCAGCTCTTCATCTCCAGTCTGCTTCTCAGTGTGAGTAATTATTTATTTACTATCTTTTTTATGTGCACATCATTCGTTTTGGTATTGTGGGTCCTTACCCTTTTCCTTTCACTTCTTTGGTAATCATTATATTGCATTTTTAATTCATTGTCTCAATTATTCGTTCTTTGTCACTAGGGCATTGTTTGAATGACTCACAATAAAACTTCTTAATAATTGTTTCATGTGAAATTCATTGCCATTTTTATAGAACTTGTTTTTCATCAAAACCTATTTGAAAAGAAAAGAAAAGAAAAGCCTCTTTTAAAAAGAGATATACTCATATTTCTCACCTTCTGGCCTCTTCCAAGTGCCATTCAAGAAGAGAACACATTATATGAGAATCTCAGTAAATTTACACACACACACACACACACACACACATAACACATTAAAGGCACATCCAAACACCCTATAATTGCTAGTAGTTCCTTGGTCTTTTTAAAATTATTGACACTCAATAAGTTGGATCCAGATTCCTGTCTTTCTCATACAAGTAGTATGTCCTAGCATACCTCTGCTGTATTCTTTGTTGCTCTGGCGATGTGGACCCTTCCTAATGGGTGATTGGTTGAAGTGGGCATTGGTAAGTGTTGTTCAATTTTATATTGGGAAGCGCTTCTACGTTGCAGCTGGCAGAGCACTTCGAAATGGTTCAACAAACATGGATGTTTTGGTTGCGTTGGGAACTTCAGCTTCGTACTTCTACTCTGTTTGTGCGCTCCTATATGGTGCTGTCACTGGTTTCTGGTCTCCAACATATTTTGAGACAAGTGCCATGCTAATAACTTTTGTATTGTTGGGGAAGTATTTGGAAAGTCTTGCAAAAGGAAAGACGTCTGATGCTATCAAGAAATTAGTGGAACTTGCACCGGCAACAGCGTTGTTGCTTGTCAAAGACAAAGGTATATTTTGCTTGAAGTAATTTGAGGGATTGTTGGGGTCATTATTTCTAATAATATGAGATTTTCAAATTTCAATCATTTTTTATTTTATTTTATTTTATTTTATTTCTTTTAGTTTTCAATATTTCAATAAAATTGCAAAGAATTTTTATTTATTTTTAGGGAATTTTCCCTCAATATTCCCATAATTTCCAAAAATTTCTTACATAAACCCATGTTTTGAGAATTTCCCTCCATGCACCTCCGTACACTTAATTGGACATTTTTGCCCTCATGAACGGTCAAATTTTGTGGGAAATGTGTCAAATTTTTACATACAATCCTCAATATTATTTATAATCCCCAATCCCCCAAATAAGACATAATCTCCAATTCCTAAAATAATGAATAATCCTAAATTTTGATAACAATCCCCCATGCCCATTTTGTTGAACAATCCCCAACTTTGCTAATAATCCCCCAAATTGTTGCTTAATTTTTTTTTTTTTACATCAAATCATAACCTTACATGTCCCGTCAAATCCAAAAAAGGTGTTGAATATCCTAAATCATACATAATCCCCAAATTAATTCATGATCCCCAATCCCCATGTTAAACCATAATCCCTAAATTAACACAAAATCCCCAATACAGAATTTTTGTTCATAATCCCCAAAAAATGTGCATCATCTATTTTTTTTTTTAAAGATTTATATTGTGATATAATCATGGCATAATTAATGTGATTTGACACTACTAAAATTGGGGATTATATTCTAAATAGGGGATTATATGCAATTTGGGGGATTGGGGATTATTCACTAAATTGGGATTTCAATGTAAAGGTGGGGATTATGTCATGTGAAGGGCATTTTGGTCCAAAAAAAAATATTTTGGTAAATTCTGAAAACATGGGTTCATGTAGGGAATTTTTGCAAACTATGGGGATATTGAGGGAAAATCCCCTTATTTTTATAATTTTATTTTGATCTTTATCAGGATCAATATTGAGGCAAAAATTGAAATTAAATTCTTTAACTAATTGAGTGAGTTCAATTTGATTCACTTTCTAGGTGGAAAGTGTATTGGAGAAAGGGAAATAGATGCTTTGCTAATTCAGCCTGGTGACATATTGAAAGTTCTTCCTGGCGCAAAGCTTCCTGCTGATGGTATGGTTGAATGGGGTTCAAGTTATGTTAACGAGAGTATGGTAACCGGTGAATCTGCACCTGTTTTGAAGGAGGTCAATTCGTCAGTCATTGGAGGTACAATAAATTTACATGGTGTACTTCACATACAAGCCACCAAAGTAGGATCTAACACGGTCTTGAGCCAGATAATTTGTTTGGTTGAGTCGGCCCAGATGTCCAAAGCTCCTATTCAGAAGTTTGCTGACTTTGTAAGTATCAGTAATATAGTTTAAATTTAACTATGTTATGTTTGTGCTATTATTCTTTCCATTTTAGGCATTATTTGGTTTGTCTTTTCGAATTAACTTTCTTGTTTTGGAACCAAAAGTTACCTCGGTTTCTCGTAGAAGCAGAATGATAGAATAAATACTTCCAAATTAACCAAACAGAATTTTGACTAAACAGGATACTAACTTGTGGCCTGGCGTTTCGTATGATATTAAATGCAATTATGTCTTTTTCCAATTGCCTATGTGTATTTATATTTTAGCCTATCCTCATAGGCAGATATTATTCTTTAAATCAATGATTGTTTAATATTTAAATATAGAACTGCCTGTCCCAGGATCTTGCTTAGTTTGATCCCAGTTGCTGCAAGCGTTTTTGTTGTCATGGACCTCAATTGAAAAGCAACACATATTGAGTACAGTGACTCTATACCCTTTGTTAGAGTAAAATATTATTTGCCTATTCAACATTTCTGCCATCCAAGTCTTATTCTAACTTTTAGGGTCAGCTCTTTGTCTGCTTTTCCGCTCTAGTAGAACGTCTTAAAAGTACCCTTAAATCTGGGAGATTAAAAGAGACAAACAGGACTTAATAGTGAATAGCTCTGCAGAGATGAAAGAACTTCTACTACAAATGAAATGGAAGAATAATTTCCAAGAAAATTAGTCAACAATTAAAATGATCAAGTTTCAAGATTATCAGCTGTATGCTTTCACTCTTATTGTATGGGCTTCACATTTTCATGCCCGTTCTTAACTTTATGATCTGGAATTTATGATTGCTCTGGTATTTTGTATGAATTATGAATGCAAGTAATAACCTTATATCTTGGTTATCTTTGTGACTTACAGATTGCGAGCATTTTTGTTCCGACAGTTATTGCTATGGCGTTGTTGACATTATTGGGTTGGTAAGTTTGTGACATCTTAATTTGAATATTCACATAGTTAGTATAAGAATGAGGATATTTGAATCTTAATGCTGCCTTATAATTTCTTTTATGCTGATTGTCTAGGTATATTGGTGGAGCTCTTGGAGCTTACCCAGAACAGTGGCTACCAGAAAATGGAAATTACTTTGTTTTTGCCCTCATGTTTTCAATATCAGTTGTGGTGATTGCATGTCCCTGTGCACTTGGCTTAGCAACACCAACTGCTGTCATGGTTGCAACGGGGGTTGGGGCTAATAACGGTGTTCTGATAAAAGGAGGAGATGCTTTGGAAAGGGCTCAGAAAGTTAAGTATGTGGTATTTGATAAAACAGGCACCCTAACCCAGGGAAAAGCCACAGTTACAACAGCAAAAGTTTTCACAGGAATGGACCGGGGAGAGTTCCTTACATTGGTTGCTTCTGCAGAGGTGAATTCAAATTCCATGACTAGTTTCAACTTTCTTTCAAAAAAAAAAAAAAAAAAGAACAAAAAAAGAAGCTCATATCATATCTGGGTTGTATCATTTCTTAACAGACCCTGTTTTTTTCCCCTTTTTTGGGTGGGTGGGGCAGGGGGGTAGAAATGTGAATTGCTTAAAATATTAATCTGGTTCTTTTTCCCCTTTCCATTGCTTAGGCTAGTAGTGAACATCCACTGGCGAAAGCGATACTGGAATATGCCTGTCATTTCCATTTCTTTGATGCGCCTTCTACGACCAAGGATGCCCAAAACCATAACAAAGAGTCAAACTTATCTGGATGGCTTCTTGATGTCACAGACTTCTCTGCTTTGCCTGGAAGAGGTGTTCAGTGCTCTATAGATGGAAAACAGGTTTTGGTGAGTTTTTTACCACAAGATTCTTGTGGGCAATGCAGTTTGAAGTGAAAGAATATGCTTTCATAATTTATTTGGTGGTTGCTTATTGGAGAGAATGTGTTTTGAACAGGTTGGTAATCGGAAACTGTTGACCGAAAGTGGGGTTAACATTCCAACCGATGCAGAAAAATTTGTAGTAGAATTGGAAGAAAGTGCAAAGACAGGCATACTTGTTGCACATGATAAGATCCTAATTGGTGTTTTTGGGGTAGCAGATCCACTAAAAAGAGAAGCTGCTGTTGTTATAGAAGGCCTTGCAAAAATGGGTGTCAGACCAATCATGGTTACGGGTGATAATTGGAGGACTGCTCAGGCTGTTGCCAAGGAGGTCCGTAATCATTTATTTGTTTACTGTTTTACCAAAGCCAATCTCAGGAAATTTGTCAAAGAAATTTTTTCAAAAAAAAAAAGTCTCGATTTTTCATTTGATTTCACAGGTAGTAGGTTTTTTTCCCCCACAGATTTCAAAATTTTTTAACCTTTCATTGAATAAAATTTCCAATATCTAGGAAAAATTTTGAAGTTTTTGAGATTTTGTTCTGATTTGAACCCAATCTAAAGTTGAGTTTAAAATCAATATCTGGGATCGATCCTTAGTGCAAACCATGACATTCCTGAGTGAATTTAATTTCTAGTTTCTCATGAACTCTTGCACGGTTTTTGGTGGGCCCATTATGGATCTGATTTAGACCCAACTTAGTTGTATCCAAATTAGTAACACATTAGATTCAATAATTGTCATTTTTTTTGGGTTCAAATTTTAATCTGATACATCAGGTCTTAAAAGTAGTGTTTCAAATTGTTCTGGTATAGGCCTTTGTGTGTGCCTGTGTGGTTAATGAATTTTGGTTTTATTGGATTCTGCTTTTTAATGGATGTCACATGGAAAACCCGTCAAATTTGCTAGTTTTAGAATGGATTGGAATTACAAAATGCCAAGCCTAGTTTTTCTTTATATGGAAAACTCCAAGTCCACGTAATGTAGGCTGTTACAGTTTCGATTAACTGGAAATTGAAATCGGTTGTCTCTGGGCAGGTTGGCATTCTAGACGTTATGGCAGAAGTAATGCCGGCGGGAAAAGCTGATGTCATCCATTCACTTCAAAATGATGGAAGTGTAGTTGCGATGGTGGGTGATGGTATCAACGACTCTCCTGCCCTAGCTGCTGCGGATGTGGGCATGGCAATAGGGGCAGGGACAGATATTGCCATAGAAGCTGCTGACTACGTGTTGATGAGGAATAACTTGGAAGATGTAATTACAGCCATTGATCTCTCGAGGAAGACCTTCTCCCGTATCCGATTGAATTATGTCTTTGCCATGGCCTACAATGTGATCGCAATACCTATTGCTGCAGGGGTTTTCTTTCCTTGGTTAAGGATCAAGTTGCCGCCATGGGCAGCTGGAGCGTGCATGGCTCTTTCATCTGTAAGTGTCGTGTGCTCTTCTTTGCTTCTTAGGAGATACAAAAAACCCAGACTTACCACTATACTAGAAATCACGGTAGAGTAGAATGGAAAAAGAAAAAAAGAAAGGAAAACTAGGTTTCAGGTTCTTAGGAAGGAAATCAATTAAAATGGGATACAATTTGTGTGAATGTACTTGCTATCCCAATTTTGTGTATTTCTTTGTTCTTTTTCTTTCGAAAACTTATAAGCCACGGGGGCATATTTGTATAACCCCATTCATTGTATATGCCACTTGTTGTATCATTTTCCCATGGGGTGCTGCAAGCAAGTAATCAATCTCTCTCTCTCTAACATTTTTTGTAACAACTAGAAGGATGATAGAGCTATGCAGGACGGAACTATTGTTTTGGTTGTGGTGGATCTCATTTAGGTCTACGTTGGATTTTTTTGTTTTCTTTCTTTTTTCTCTTATTACTAATTCTCCAAAGAAAAAAAAAAATCTAAATTACGCCTACGAACCCGATCCAAAACTAACAAAGATAAAGACAGTTACCATTGAGCCTGAATACATTTGCCATGACCAAGATTGCCCATAAAGATAAATGGGCAATTTCCATAAATAATCGAAAGTTTTCAAAATATTACGCCTACGAATCCGATCCAAAACTAATTATGCAAATATTTTTTTAGGACATAAATACCCTCCACTCATGGATATTTACAATTTGACCTTTGAAATGGTCAAAATTTTTGTACGGATAAATTAAAAAAAATTGAAGTCACCAATAATCAACATAATCCATAATTTTGTGTATAATCCCCAACCCCCAATAATACAAAGGATCACCAGAATTACAAATAATCAACAATCCCCAATATTACTAAGAATACCTAATAGAGTAGACAAGATTTGATTAATTTAATGTTCTTGGAAAGCGCAAACTGAATGAATGACATGTATGATGTTGACGTGACATACAAAACTCTAACACTACTCACACACCAATGCCTAATTCCACAAGCCAAGTAGCTATCACGCCTCGAATATTTTCCCTCAAATGAGTCCACGCATGTGCACAACCTTCCCATAAACCGAGTCCATGATCAGTTTCATTGTATCAAGTTCCACGACACGTCTTCCTAATGTACTGAGTCCCATAGCATGTCACATGGAAATCCATGGCAACCACCGGAGTCCACTAGTTAAAGACCTCGGAGATCCACCAAGGAAACAAGACTTAAACCATTGAATCTCTCGAAACCAATCTGGGTGTGGTTTAGAAACTCTCTAGATCGATGATCATAAAGAGAATTACATGCAACTATCAACTAAGAACTATGGAAAAAATGTTGCACGCTACAGAGCCTCTATAATTCAAGATCAATAATTCTAAGCATTAATAAAGGCTTTTCTAACCCTAAGATACGTTCTTAGACTATATTTATATATTCTAATAAACCCTAATTCGAATAGTTGAATATGGGCACTTAGGGTATAAAGAATAAGATTTATAAAAGTCCCGCGATCTGGATCAATCTTGCAATAATGACTGGATCGATCCAAAATCCCTCTCCTTATGGATCGATTTTGTTAAAATCTCTAAATCAATCCAATGATGCTGATGCCAATATGGATCGATCGGGAAAAAATTATTGGATCAATCCAAATGTTGCCAAATTAATATAAATCATTATTTTACTAATTTTGACAAATTTAAATCATTTGGATCATTCATAGGATTAAAGGTTATTCTAAATCTCCTATGGTCATATAAATTCTAGGTTCTAAGTCACTTACCAAGCCTAAAGATTCGAAGCATGTCTTGACACAAATTCAATGTGAGTATTTCATAGCATGCATATTTTGAGATCATACTTTGAACTTGTACTTGCATTGACTTGGTTGGTGAACATTGATCATGCTAAACAAGGGGGGTTATTCCTTGTTAACAATCAAGTTTAAATTAAAAAAAAAAAACGCGTGCTATAACCTGAATCCGTTGAGATAGTGATTGAGCACGGGTATCGTCCACAGGGATCAAAGGCTGAGTTGTATAAAATCTATTGGTTAATTCCAAATTAGTTAAAGAATAAATGATTGATTGGTTGTTGTATGTTGAATTAAACAAATAAAGTAAATAATGCAATTAAATATAAAGAAATTATAAAGCGAAGAAACTCTTGGGATTTTGAATCCACCCACACTCTTGTAAAATGCATGATTTGATTTAGGGTTTATAGGCATAAATGATAAAGATGCATCAAACTACAAGCTCAATAACACTATAGATCACGAATATATCATGCAAGTGTGAAACATTCAAAAGACATGGATTGTCACTGGAATTGCCACACCTTGGACTGGCATGCACAACCCATCCACGCAAAATGTAAACACCCAAACATAATACAAACATGTTTCCATAAAATATTATGAATACATACATCATGCATGAATCATCCAAATAAAGCATGGCTTGTCAAGCTCTAAACTAACTAAACTAAATTAAACTAAACTTGCACAAACCATCTAAATGAGGCATGATGCATCAAAGCATATGTTAACACATTCAATAAATACCATTGCACAACCATTGAATTTGCAATCACAGAAAACAATCTCATTTGAATAGATAAAAACATTTAAAGGATGGATTGTTATTAATACAATCTCTCAAGGTTGTACAATCATCATCAATACTCATAAAAACCCAACTCAAAGCAATAAACACGTGTTACTTGAGAGAAGCTTCATCTACAACCCAAGAGTGAAGGTCTATTCGTCCATGGAGAGATTTGAATGGAGGGAATCCTTCATCCCAAGCTTCCAAGAACAAACCCTAAGAGAGAGAAAGAGAAAAGAAGTAGAGAGAGAAGTGGAGATGAATGGAGGCTAATCCCCTAAGGTGGCTCCCCAAGTGGGAACCTAAAACCCTTTAAATAGGTTCAGCAAACCTATTACCAAATAAAATCATAAAATACCCATCAAAAGTCACTAAAAACCCTAAAAATCTCGATTCTTGACTTCTCTATCGATAGCCAATGAGTGGCTATCGATAGAACTTGATTAATTACATAAAATGGAGGTCAGAACTTGTTTTTTATCGATATACAATATTTTCTATCGATAGACAAAGTTTTGTCTATTGATAGAACTTATATTGATAGACAGATTTCCAAATTGAATTTGGCCATGAGAAAGCCATATTCTGAAACTAGACTTCTCAAGCTTTCTAGGAATATAAAGATCATCGAAATCGGAATCCGGACAAGGGAGATATGACCATTTGAAGTCGGAAGTTTTCGTCGGCAAAAAGCTGCACAGCTCCAAAAGTCTCCAAATGCCTTCTAACACTTTTATTTCAACTCTGGCACATTAAATCCACCTCGAACCAAGCTTCTAGCATGTATATCCCTATCACTTGATCTCCAAGAGCTCCAAAATGGAATATTTGGCAGGTTTTTCTACAAAAAGAAAAACATCTAACAGTAAAACTAATTTTATATGGTTTTTTGCCTCTATACACATGCTTTGAACTCATTTTGGACAATCTATAATTCTCTGGCAAGGCTGCTCGAACGGATGTTCCCGTTTGAAGAGACGGTGCTTCTGCATTTGGGACTTTGGTCGTTTGAACAAGAAATGAGATTTTACTAAGGTCATTCGAATGGGGCTTCGGGCCGTTTGAACGACAGATGCTAAAGATGACCATAATGGCTAGTTTTCAAATTCTAATGGTCATATCTCTTCCCATATTTGTTTAAACTCATTCCATTTGTCTTGGAATGGTTGCTTATCACATAAAAACAGATTTTGACATAGTATACATCATTCTCTTGTGTTTTTTGTAATGCCCCAACCTAACATCCGTACCGACCCTTCCGAATATGTCAACACGTGTCAAGATAGAGGTACAACCTGTCCTGCTCATTTATACATCCTCACGAGAGCCATGAATTATAAATAAATTTAACAATATAAAATGTCATGTTCATTTAAATGTCCCAAACGTCTTATATATTAATAATAAATCAAATTGTAATAATGCCAACATCCCTGGCAGATAGGCTAAGCCACGAACAGTGACAAATTCCAATAATCAATAAAATATAATTAATACACATCTCGTAATCATGCGAGTACTAATGCAGAATTCTACCATGAAGCTATCCAATAACCCTCGAACAGAGGCTTGTTCCAAACCAAGAATGCAACCTCAAGCCAACTTGAAATCTGCTGCATAAAAGCAGTGGTAAGCTTCAACTTGCTCAGTAGGAATAAGATAACCTCTACCAATAACAATAATACAGTGATACATGGAATATTTTAAATAAACGGAATTTCCATAACGTTTATAAAACAGTAAATGAAGCAGTTATAAACCTGTGTGGTCTTTTAGTGAAAAACATTAGTCAAATAGTTCCATATTTCAAGGATTAATTCCAAAATACCGCATAATAACAAATCGACAGTACATGCTTCACATACCATCCATGTCCATCGAAATCAGGCTTACAAACGTATTACAGGTTACTGGTTCTTGGCTAACAAGCCATCGGTATCAGCGTCACCAAAACTAACCACTACGGGGAGAGAAACCGATCAGTTGTCTAGAACACATGGCCAACTGTCGAACTGATCAGTTGCCTAAAATACATAGCTAACTGTCGAAGCACTACGGGGCTAATAAGCTTTGGGTCCGCACTAAGGCTCCACTCAGGACCATGGGCCCTTATAAAGAAACCTCCCTGTGATACAAACCGATCCAGAACTATATCCAAATACTGATACATAAATCGTTCTCAAAGAACATCCATTTCCATCATAATACATAGAAAACAGTTCTTAAGGCACGTAACCTTTCAAATAAGAATACATTTTCAAATCATGGCTTGCGTATATCGTTTTCATTTTTAAACCTTCAATTTAATCCAAATCATGGGAAACATTTGGTTAAAGTATCTCACAACTTTTCCATCATAAATCTTTTCAGAAAAACCAGGCATACAAATATAAAATCAACATCTCGGTCATATTTACATAACCAATGTTACCATATGCTTGCAGTTATATATTTCTATGAAACTCTGTAATAAAAGAGCCTATTCCCCAGTTTATATACATATCGTATCAAAATCTAAATGGTCAGCCATGAGATATTAACAAGTTCTCAAAACGTATTAATTATGTGCCTTGGTTTCATTCCATAAGCACGCCACACAAACAACAGTTCTTAAAATCAGTATATTCCATGTATCTATTTGACAAGTTAATAAACCTCAGAATTTATGGGCATTTATGAATAATAACAATTTCAAAGTATTCTAAATACATATGTTTCTCAAAGTAGTTGTGAAACAAAACATATCATCATCAACAGTAAAAGGTTACTCATCCTTACCTCAATGAAATGGTGATTTCCAACCCTTATGGCTACACGAGCCTCCCCAATGCAATGCTCAATGCAAGAACCAAGAAGTTAACAAAATAGTCTTCAAGACTATTTAAAATCTGATAAGAAAGGCAACCAAAACATATCAAGATCTTGCTCCAAGCAAAACCATACATCATCGGGCCAAACCAACCTCACACAATTCAATTTCACCTTTTAAAGGTGTTAAACTAAATAAACAAAACTTATTCTGGCTTCAAAACCATTTAGAAATAATAAAAGGTCAAAATAAACTAAGAGAGAAGCGAAAATATGAAACAGACCTTCGTCTCTATCGATAGACAAGGAATGTCTATCGATAGGAACCCTACCCTATCGATAGACGAACGCTTCTGTCCCAAAAATAAAACCATTTTTCGACTTCTTTATCGATAGAGCTACCATGTCTATCGGTAGAGAAGTGCCCAGTCTCATAGACACGAGCTGCAGAAGGTTCTAACTCTATTTTTAAGCATCAAAACACTTCAAGATCACCAATACCACTCTTCATAACTCAATTCCACCCATATGCAATATTAAACAACTTAATTTAACCAATCTAATCTCAATTTGAGGAACAAAAATGCCATATACCCAAAATCAAACCCTAAACAATTTTGCAAGTATGCTTCAAAAGGTTAAAATCTGTACAATCCTTTTCACAAACATGGATTCAAGTTTAAAATGCATTTAGACATCAAAATACCAGCTTTCAAACAAAGATTTAAACTCAAAGTTTCCAAAATCCTAAAATATAAAGTGAATGATGGAAGAAAAGGGTTATGCATATAAACGCTAAGTCAAAACCTTCCATCACAGCCCCATACTGAAATTAAAATACCTTCTTAAAGCATAAATCCCATCACAAAACAAGAATCCAACTTTTTCATTCCCCAAAACCAATGTTACATAAGAGAAAAATGAAAACATAGGGAAGAAGAGAATGAAAAGGGGTATGCTTGAACTCACCTTAAAACAAAGTAGGAAGGAAATCCAGCAACTTTCCGGCAAGGATCCGGTGACTGAACCTCCCCTCACGGCTGTTGTCTCCTTCACACTCGACTCCTCTCTCCCCAACTCTCTCTCAAGCTCAAGTTCACAAAATGAAGGAAGTGGGGGCAGCTCACGGTTTTTATAAGGAATTAGGACATAGTTGGCATTTTTGCAAATGTTTATAAAACAACTTTTCTCATATTACAAAAACACCCCAATACTTTAATGAAATTACAAAAATATGCTTCTAAATTTTTTTGGGTTATTACATTTTTAGTGATCATTCAAGCAAAACCAATGTTAAAGCTTCCATAGATCTTAATCTTGAGCTATACTACTTTTAATCTCTTGAGAAGCTATTAGTGTCATAAATCAATTGTACAAATCGGTTTGTTGAAGCATTATCATTGTATTCACTCTCTATTGTCAACATTTTGTGAGCATGGGTTTTGGTAACAATTGTGGAGCTTGGAGTTGGTCTTCAAAAAAATTCTAAAGGTTGATCTTAAGCATGCAGAAGGGATCTTTGGTGTAAAGTTTGATCTCTGTCGGTCAAAGAGATCATTGTTACTGGATTGGGGAATCCTTGAGCTTGGTGTTTAAGGCGTAGAGGTAGGCTTGGTGCTGAACCACGTTAAAATCATTGTGTTTGATTTCTCTCTCCCTACTCTCTTGCAATACATGTTATTTAATTTATCATTTTATTATATAAATTGTTATTGGTTTTGTATTGTTTTTAATTCCGTATTTTGTGTATAAGTTTGCTTTAGACACTATTCACCCCCAATGTGTCTATTTGGGATAACATGAATAAATACAAGGATCAAGATGTGTTTGGGGAGAGAATGCAATATGGGTACTAGTTGAATTCTTCTTAATGAAATAAAAATCCTTGTAACATGTGCTAGCTAATGAGAACAACAAAGAACGCTCCTCCTTTATCCATTTCTCCATCCATCAGTAAACCTTATAGGTTTTTCTAAAAAAACCCAAAAAACCAACATCACACTCTTTAACGCTGATCAAAGTTTTAAAAAAGTTTAAAATGCCTTTGGATATAAGAAATGGGCATTACTCTTGCAAAACGCACCCATAAAAGCTTGAGTGTATTCCCAGACATGGTTTTTACATTATTTACGCCCTAAGTGCTAGGACGCATGCCCCCTGGAGTTTAATAAAACAAATAAAAAAATTATGTTAGGAATTTTAGTGTTAGCTGATTCCTATATGCAACTCACTCATCTTGTAATTGGTTGTGAAGTCCACATCCACAAGTGATTGCACCATAATATTGCATACTTTTATTGCATTATTCCCATAATTTTGTATATACTTGAGCAATTTTTACTGGTAAATAGGTGCATTTGACTATTTTGTTGTTTTTGAG
>JAESVK010037034.1:1467-15382 GCA_017140935.1 Hamamelis virginiana
GTCCCTACAAGAGCTACCACTGGTTGGAGAGTCTGTATAGACTATAGGAAATTAAATTCCAAGACTAGGAAAGACCACTTCCCTCTGCCTTATATTGACCAAATTCTAGAGAGATTATCCGGGCAGAGTTTTTATTGCTTCCTAGATGGCTATTCAGGGTATAACCAAATAGCGGTTTACCCCGAGGATCAGGAGAAAACAACATTTACCTGTCCATTTGGGACATTTGCATTTAGGCGTATGTCTTTTGGCCTATGCAATGCCCCGAGCACGTTCCAAAGATGTATGACTTCTATCTTTTCTGATATGATAGGAGACTATCTGGAAGTGTTTATGGATGACTTTTCTGTTTTCGGTCCTTCTTTTGATGAATGCCTCTCTAATCTCTCAAAAGTGCTTAAGAGATGTTGTGAGACAAACCTTGTTCTTAGTTGGGAGAAGAGCCATTTCATGGTTCGTGAGGGCATCGTGCTTGGGCATATTGTATCTAGTAGGGGGATAGAGATTGACAAAGCTAAGGTTGATTTAATTGCAAAACTACCTCCTCCTACTACTGTTAGGCAAATCCGGTCCTTCCTTGGACATGCAGGATTTTACAGGCGTTTCATTAAAGACTTTAGTAAAATAGCAAAACCAATGTGTAATCTGCTTGCTAAAGATGTAGAGTTTAACTTTGATAAAGCCTGTATAGAGTCCTTCAATAAGTTGCGTTTAATTTTGATCTCGGCACCTATCATGCGAGCTCCTGATTGGTCACTTCCTTTCGAGCTAATATGTGATGCCTCCGATTATGCTGTGGGGGCAGTGTTGGGTCAGAGGGTAGATAAGGCCCCTTATGTTATATACTACGCAAGCAAAACCTTGAATGAAGCTCAGTTAAATTACACTACGACTGAGAAAGAAATGCTTGCAGTGGTTTTTGCGTTAGATAAATTCCGATCCTATCTGTGGGGATCGAAGACCATTGTGTACTCAGATCATGCCGCCTTGCGGTACCTGCTCTCTAAAAAAGAGACGAAGCCTAAGCTGATTAGGTGGATTCTCTTATTACAAGAATTTGACTTTGAGATTAGGGATAAGAAAGGGTCTGAGAATGTCGTTGCTGACCACCTCTCTAGGATAGTAGTTGAAGAAGAGAGTGACCCCACGCCTATTAGGGATTCTTTCCCTGATGAGCAGCTTTTTGCCGTCACTCATTCTACCTTACCCTGGTATGTTCATATAGTGAATTATCATGCCACAGGCCTTGTACTATCTCTTTGGTCGAAACAGGAAAATGATCGGTTCTTTTCGCAAATAAAATTTTATTATTGGGAAGATCCTCTCTTGTTTAAGTACTGTGCTGACCAGGTTATACGTAGGTGTATTCCAGAGGGTGAAATTCAAGACGTTCTGAAGTTCTGCCACACTCTAGCATGTGGAGGACACTTTAGCGGGAAAAAGACTGCCGCTAAAGTCTTGCAGTGTGGGTTTTTCTGGCCCACACTATTCAAAGATGCATTGGACTTCTGTAAGTCCTGCCAAAATTGCCAAAGAATGGGTTCTATGTCTAGAAGGGATATGATGCCTCTTAACCCTATCTTGATCGTCGAAATTTTCGATGTTTGGGGCATCGACTTCATGGGACCTTTTCCTATTTCGCATGGGTTTGAATACATTCTAGTGGCTGTCGATTATGTGTCTAAATGGGTGGAAGCCATAGCCACTAGGACCAATGACCACAAGGTGGTATTGAATTTCCTCCAAGAGAACATTTTCTCTAGGTTTGGGTTTCCAAGGGCCATCATCAGTGATGGAGGGTCACATTTTAATAATCGACCCTTTGCAACTCTCGTAGCTAAATATTCTATCACTCACAAGGTTGCAACCCCATACCATCCTCAGACTAGCGGGCAAGTGGAGGTTTCAAATAGGGAAATTAAGCATATTCTAGAAAAAACTGTCAGGCCTGATCGTAAGGATTGGTCATTGCGTTTAACTGACGCATTGTGGGCCTATAGGACTGCATTTAAAACCCCTATTGGTATGTCTCCGTACCGTTTAGTCTATGGCAAACCATGTCATCTCCCTGTCGATTTAGAGCATAAAGCACTTTGGGCCATTAGGAAATTTAACTTTGAAATGAAAGAAGCGGGTTCTCACCGAAAGCTTCAGTTAAATGAGCTCGAAGAGATTAGGAATGAGGCTTACGAGAATTCCAAAATTGCTAAAGCCAAAATGAAAAAGTTTCATGACAGACACATCAATAGGAAATCTTTTGAACCAAATCAGAAGGTGTGGCTGTTTAACTCTAAATTAAGGCTATTTCCTGGTAAGCTTCGATCTCGCTGGGATGGACTGATCGGCCCAAACAAGGGAGGTTATTTCCTTGTTCGTGATCAAGATTTAAATTTATAAAACTACTCGTGCTTAGAACCTCAATTCGTTGAAAATATAGTTTTCGCACGGGTGTCGAACACAGGGACTAATGGCTGAGTTATGAGAAGTTATTCTGATTCTGATTTTAGTTACCAAACAGATTCTTAATTTTGAAAGGTTGGTTGTTTAAACTAGCAAGCATGAAAATATGTTCAAATCTTAATTAAAGGAAATCCCCGGGTTTCGAATCCACTTTAGTTAGGGTGTTATTATGCATATGATTAATGCAAAGGCTTCGCAATCGTTTATGATCGGTGATGATTTAAACTACAAGAATAAATCATCAAAGATATATTACGCTTGTATTCAAATAATGAACTCATCCGAATAAGGCATAACCTGTCAAGCGAAGCATGCACAGGTTATCCTAATTAGGTATGAGCCGACTAAAGAATACTAACGTATTCAAATAATACTATTGCACAACCGATATGAATATAATCACAGAAAACATTCATATGAAAGGATAAAAGATTCATTAAAGAGCGGATTGCATAGAACGGCAATCTCTCAAAGTTGTACAATTATCATAACCTATTACAAAACCTTGAACCTTAATCAATACATAGTCAAACCACTAACCAAGCTTCATCTACACCCAAGGAGAAGAGTTTAGCTGCTCATAGTCGGGGCTGAATCACCGGAGGTCTTCGTTCCTTCCATGTGCAGCCAATATCTCCGTTGAATGGTATGAGAATGATGAAAGCAAATATCACCGATGTTTTTCCTGAGTCTGGGATGAAAGACGATCCCCTTTAGGTCTCCCAAACTGTCTTTAAATAGTGTCCTTGCCCTTTTCTCCCGAGCTCTGCCGAATCTAGCCCATTCCTATTTGCTAAAAAGGAATTTTAAGCAGTTTAGGAAACTGCCCGCATCAAACCTATCGATAGGCCTGGAGCCCTATCGATAGCCCTATCGATAGGCCTATCGATAGGCCTAGAGACCTATCGATAGGTGATGTGTGCAGATGCTAAAAAACTGCATATTTCTTCATCCTGAGAGCTTCCCTATCGATAGGGCTGGTGGCCTATCGATAGGCTTGGGTGTGTTTTTGCATAAAAACCTTGGATTCTCTGCTTTTCACGCTCGGCGTTCATCCCGGCATGCTACATTTGCTCCCATGCATCCATATGCTCTCTTTGGGTTGTTGATTATGGTCTTTCTGATGGAATTTAACCTACACAAGACGAAAAGCATACATAAGACTAAAAACTAATCAAATCAAAGTACTTACAGTGTAAAACTCCCGATGTTAGCCTCGAATGCTTTAAAACGAAGCTTGATTGTGGAACAATCACACCCTCCAACTTTGACTTTGCTAGTCCCTAGCAAACACTGAAAACAATGAAAACTAAAAACAACAAGAAATCAAAATAATAAAAGAAGCGAATTAAGAAAAAGCCACTTTCGCAGGGAATCGCGATTGCACTTAGCATGTGCAATAAGCCTTTTAAACCCCTAGGTTCCCCCTAGTGGACGAGTTGTAGTCTCGTGAGGGTTTGCAGAAATGACGCCCACAAACATAATGCTGACTTACAGTTAACTAAAAACAATTAAGCTCAAATCTTGTCTTTTCAATTCAAATATCTCAAAAAGTTATGCAAGCTACTCCACAGGATAGGCATACATAGTACACAAATTATCAAATAACTGAAAATATAGTAAGTTCCAAATCGTGTGAGTGAAGTGAACCGACTAAAAATTATTTTCTAAGCAGAATAAGCCTATAATTCAGATCCTGTGACGAGTTTCAACTTCGAATCTCACCTGGATGATCACTCTCAAAAAAAATATTTCTCACGAAAGGTTAATTGGTTCATGTAATATCCCAATAAGATTTATATAAGTTCCAAAACTCATATAATAGCACAAAGAGTTGACAGAGATGAAATGGAATGATAATGCATGTAATTTAAATAAAGATTTAAGCACATATAATCATTTGATGTAAATGCGATCAAGAGAGAACAATAATCAAAATTTGAATCATTTAGGACTTGATTTGGATTATAATGACCTTGGTTACAAAAGAAAGAAAGGGAACACCAAGATGAGATGACTTACAAAAACTGTTTGGATTACTACCCAAGCCATCTCATTTATCAACAACTAAAAACAACAAAACAACTCTAAGACATACTTAAACTGAACTAGACACACTTAACTAAAAGACTCAAAAGAACAACTCCGACTCAAATCCTACCAACCAACTACTCAGCTCTATCACCCACATCCTCATGGTGTCCAACCTCATCTACATGAGCATCCCCAGCTGGGACCTCAGCTCTAACCTCCTCAGACTCTGCGAATAAAGAGAAATCAAAGGCAGTAAGAGGAAGCTCCTGCTGGATACGCCATAAAACCCTCTGCCTAGCGGACTGCCGCTGGAGCTCGGCTCTAATCTGCTCATGCTCCCTCATCAAGGCCTGCTGTCCCTCCAACAACTGTCTCTGCCCATCCACTAACTGTAGTAACAAGCCCTCAATACCGGAGGGATGGGCAGGTACAGACTCAGCTGGCCCAGATGGCCCTGTCTCAGCTGGCCCAGATGGCCCTGACTCAGCTGGCCCAGATGGCCCTGAAGTAGTCTCGACAGGCTCAGATGGCACTGTCTCAGTAACTGCTGGCTGAGATGCTAGCTGTGGTGGCTCTGGTAATGTGCCCTGACGCCTCAATAACGCCGACTGAGCAGCTCTCAAACTCCTCGTCAACGTGACTGGAGTAATAGGTCCCTCTCCCCATAAACTCTGCTCCGATGACTTACACCCAGCCTCAATGCATCGCTGTGTAATCATCTGGGGAAAGGGCATGTTCTGCTGTGGTGGACAGAGCTGGATAAAGGAACGCATCTCTCTGAAGATCAGATGGGCAATGTCAATCTCGTCCTCGCCCATAAAAGCTATCAACAACCTGATCATATCCAAGTGGATGCTGCTATCTGTCCCTCGAGGTCTCAAGTTGCATAAAAGCAACTTGATCATCACCGCATATATGGTCTTCATAGTGCCACTCGTGAAATTACCCCCGGAGTATCGAGCTGGGTCAACACAGACAATCTGAGCACACTGGGCTGGCGACAACAGAGGGTGCTCAATATCATCCTCAGCAGGAGGAAATGTGATGGATGCAGGAACGGGACGCTCACAACCCAAGTACTGTGCAATCCAATCAACAGACAGCTCGACTGACCGCTTGCCCACTTGGGCAACCAACATCTCATCATCACGCTCGTGTGTCCGTGCGACCGAATAAAACTCTCGCACTAAAGAGGGTTTATAACCCTTTCCCTTTGTCAACCAAGCTGTGAGGTGTCGCCACTCCAGACGAGTCACGAGCGGTGTTTCTTCCAAAAATTTCGAGGCATCCACAAACCTCTCCACATTGAACTTCTTTTCTTTCAGCACATCTGCCCAACTCTTTACCTCTGTTTTCTGTTTTTTCTGTGGTGGTGGTCTTTCTTTTCGGGAAGTACCAGACCATTTGGCGGGCCTAGATGTCAGAGGCTTTTTGATGCCCCCAGTAATGCCAATAGTCGGGTGCTCGGTGTCCACCTCATACGGGTCAAAGAACTCGCTGTCATCATCAGACTGGACCCTAGAATCTGACCCAAGAGGTCGTCGGAACGTAGGATCAGAGGCGGACTCGCTGTCCGAATCAGTGCTATCCTCAAAAACTACCCTCTGTCCCTTACCCACAGACGGGTTCTTCGTACGCGCCGGTCTAACTGGCGGTACCTCTCGAATGATAGGCCCTGTCTCTGGCCTCGTCTCCGGCTGATCCGGATGGACTATAACAGATTTCCCTTTATCTAAGGGAATAGCAGGTTGCTTTTGGCGCACCATTATCAGAATTTCACAGTCTCAAATCGATCACTTCTACCCACCACAACCTCAATTCACAGACCCAGTAAACACAATACAGCGAAATTTTCCACAGCAGCAATTATCACATATAATGAAAAAAATAAAATACCCTCTAAACACAACCCAAACAACAACTTAATTTCTACTCCAAAGAGACAAACGTCACAACACCAAGACTGACCTTACTTCCAAAGATTGATGGGGCTGTGAAGAAACCAAAATCCTGAAACCTCGCCGGAGTTATGACCGGAAAAAATGTTTGGTGAGAGCCGGCAGTGAGATGAGGTGCGGTAGTGGCTATCGTAGTGGCTGTCGTAGTGGCTGTCGTAGTGAAGCTGAGCAGAGGAGATGGTGAGAGAAACAGAGAAGAGAGAGAGAAGAAGAGCTGCGCTTGTGCCGCAGCGGCTGTGGTGGAGGTCGGAGGTGGAGATGGCGGTTGTGGGTTTGAAGATGAAAAGGCGCGGGAGAGAGAGAAGGAAAAAGGAAGAAAATAGAGAAGAAAAGAAAAGAGAAGGAAAAGAAAATAGAAAGAAAAGAAAAAAGGAAGGAAAAAATGAAATATAAAAGAGGCGGTGCTTGCGTGGCCGAGAAAAAAAATTTTAAAATCTGGGTTACCCCTATCGATAGGGTTGAGGACCTATCGATAGGGGTGGGGCTCGGTCTGCAGGGAATTGAAACAGAGGATGAAACCTATCGATAAGGTATATGACCTATCGATAGGCCTATCGATAGGTTTGAGGACCTATCGATAGGACTTAGCTCGGTCTGCAGGACTTCAAAACTGAGGATGTAACCTATCGATAAGGTATATGACCTATCGATAGGCCTATCGATAGGGTTTGAGACCTATCGATAGGAAGATAGAAAAATGCACCACAAACATCATGTTTCTTCAATTTTAAGCGGCACGAGACATCTCACAAGCTCACACCACTATACACAAAACCAAACGACTCAAAAACACAATGAACAACCCCCGGCTACCTAAGTAATTGAAAAATTGGACTTGACGGCTCAAAACCGGGTACAAATGGAGATACGACTGACTTAAACCAAGTGAAAGGCTTACAAACTCAGAATGAAAGCCTAAAATCATATTCTAAAAATTTTGTTTAATGTTCTCAATTGATCACAATTCATCCATGACACATAAGCACTTAATCAATTAAAAATACAATACACAATCAGTCGAACAACCAAATAGCTGGAATGAGTAAATATGAAAATTTGTTCCCCAGAACAACAAGATTGGCTCAAAATATGCATGAACGGTTATAAATCTCCACTCTAATCGAGGATCTTCGTCACATACTCATCTGCTACAGATAATATTCAAATCGATTCGTGCACGTGCAGTGTAATTAGGAACAAACTAATTCAAAGTTCAGAAATAATTTATGCACAAAGTATAGTATCATGGGTATTATGATGCACAATTTTTGAGAAATTGTTGTTAACGACAAGAATTGAGAAAATTTTTCTAGCTGACTGCAAGACAAGAGGTAAAATATATAATCAAAATAATCAAAATAATGGAATCACAAATTGAAATGCATGTGAACTCCCACCCTCCAACTTAGATCCTCTCATTGTCCCCAATGAGGAAGAAGAAAGAATGCAAGTCAGAAAGACAAAAAAAAAACTCAAACGACAATAAAGTGAAGAATGAACACCCCCTCCAACTTGGTCCTAGCATTGTCCCCAATGACGGAGAATATCAAAGAATGGATCGAGAAGGACGGACAATTCAAGTACGGACAAAAGCTAATAAAAACTAAAGTTACAACATGGGTTTCCTCCCAAGAAGAGCTAAGTTTAACGTCCTCAGCCAGACGTAGTGGTAGTTCTCAGTCGAACTCATAAGTGGGATCCTCAAGATCCATAGACTCAACCACCATACCATCCCGAGTCAAATCCCCATTCCCAAAGCCCTCAATGTAAGGTTTTAGCCTTTGGCCATTCACCGTAAATGAAGAACCATTACGGGGATTGTGAATCTCAATAGCACCGTGGGGAAAGACATTGGTAACCGTGTAAGGCCCATCCCAACGAGACCTTAGTTTGCCCGGAAATAATCGCAACTTGGAATTAAAAAGCCAAACTCGTTGATTAGGCTCAAAAGTTTTTCGAGTAATATGTTTATCATGAAATTCCTTCATTTTGGCCTTATAAATTTTTGAACTTTCATATGCCTCGTTGCGAATTTCCTCAAGCTCACTAAGTTGAAGTCGGCGGTGAGAACCCGCTTCCTTCATCTCAAAATTAAACTGACGAATAGCCCAAAGGGCTTTATGTTCAAGCTCAACGGGAAGATGGCATGGTTTGCCATAAACGAGCCGGTAAGGGGACATACCAATGGGAGTTTTATAAGCTGTACGGTAAGCCCAAAGAGCATCGACAAGTCGCAAAGACCAATCATTACGGTCGGGCTTGACCGTTTTTTCCAAAATATGTTTGATTTCCCGATTGGACACTTCCACTTGCCCACTAGTTTGGGGATGATATGGGGTCGCGACCTTATGGGTAATGGAGTATTTGGCAACAAGTGCCGCAAAAGGTTTATTATTAAAGTGTGAACCTCCATCACTAATGATAGCCCTAGGACACCCGAATCGAGAGAACACGTTCTCTTGAAGGAACTTCAGAACTACCTTATGATCATTTGTCCTAGTGGCAACTGCCTCTACCCATTTAGACACATAATCCATAGCCACTAGGATGTACTCAAAACCATGAGAGATGGGAAAAGGTCCCATGAAATCAATACCCCAAACATCAAAGATTTCCACTATAAGAATCGGGTTCAAAGGCATCATATCTCTCTTAGACATAGAGCCCATCTTCTGGCAATTATCACAGGACTTACAGAAGTCCATAGCATCTCGAAACAGGGTAGGCCAATAAAAACCACATTGAAGAACTTTAGCAGCGGTTTTCTTGCCACTAAAGTGTCCACCACAAGCCAGAGTGTGGCAGAACTTCAAAATCTCATGCACCTCATTCTCAGGGATGCATCGGCGGATCACTTGGTCCGCACAGTACCTAAACAAAATAGGATCCTCCCAAAAATAATTTCTAATTTGTGAAAAGAATCGATCCTTATCCTGTTTGGCCCAAGTAGACGGTATAAGCCCTATAGCTAAATAGTTAACAATGTGAACGAACCAGGGCAACGAAACCTGAGAAACTGCAAATAACTGCTCGTCGGGAAAAGAATCCCGAATCGGAAGGGTATCACTATCCTTATCAGCTAAAATCCTAGATAGGTGATCAGCAACTACATTCTCCGACCCTTTCTTATCCTGAATATCAAAATCGAATTCTTGCAAGAGAAGAATCCATCTAATCAACCTAGGCTTGGTCTCTTTTTTGGACAGAAGGTATCGTAGAGCAGCATGATCAGAGAAAACAATGACTTTTGACCCTAACAGATAAGAACGGAATTTATCTAAGGCATAGACAACAGCTAGTAACTCTTTTTCAGTGGTGGTGTAGTTCATTTGAGCATCATCAAGAGTTTTACTAGCATAATATATAACTCGAGGAAATTTATCTATCCTTTGACCCAAAACAGCCCCTATAGCGTAGTCAGACGCATCACACATAATCTCAAAGGGATAGGACCAATTCGGGGGCTGCATAATAGATGCAGTGCTCAAGAGAGAGCGCAGTGTGGTAAAGGCTTTCAGACAAGCCTCATCAAAGACAAAGGGAACATCCTTGGCAAGAAGATTGCACAAGGGCCTAGAGATTTTACTGAAATCTTTGATAAACCGCCGATAAAAACCGGCATGTCCAAGGAAGGACCTAATCTGCTTAACTGTGGTAGGGGGTGGCAACTTAGCAATTAAATCAACTTTTGCACGATCAACCTCAATACCACGACTAGACACCACGTGTCCTAAGACAATACCTTCACGAACCATATAATGGCTCTTTTCCCAACAACGCTTTAAGACCTTGGAAAGATTAGAGAGGCATGAATCGAAAGATGAACCAAAAACTGAAAAATCATCCATGAAAACCTCTAGAAAATCTCCAATCATGTCAGAGAAAATGGCCGTCATACATCTTTGGAATGTACTAGGAGCATTGCATAAGCCGAATGACATGCGCCTATAGGCAAAAGTGCCAAAAGGGCAAGTAAAGGTGGTCTTCTCTTGGTCCTCGGGGTATACGGCAATTTGGTTATATCCAGAATAACCATCTAAAAAACAATAAAAGCTCTGCCCCGCAAGTCTTTCTAGAATTTGGTCAATGAATGGAAGTGGAAAGTGATCCTTCCTAATCCTAGAATTAAGCTTCCTATAGTCGATGCATACTCGCCACCCAGTGGTAGCTCGAGTAGGGACTAGAATACCCTCATCATTAGCAACTACAGTTATACCAGACTTTTTAGGTACAACTTGGGTAGGAGCTACCCAAGCACTGTCAGAAATGGGGTAGATGATACCCGCATCCAACAACTTCACGACTTCCTTCATAACCACTTCCTTCATGTTGGGATTGAGCTTTCGCTGCATTTCCCTTGAAGGCATAGCTCCTTCCTCAAGATGGATTCGGTGCATGCAAATAGATGGATCTATACCCTTAAGATCGGCAACCGACCACCCTATGGCTTGTTTATTTTCATCTAAAACTTTCATGAGTTTACTCTCCTGCTCTATACTTAAATCAGAGGCAATGATAACCGGAAGAGAGTCATTATCACCTAGAAACTTATACTTAAGATTTTCCGGCAAGGGTTTCAGCTCAAGTTTCGGGGCAATCTCTAGAGATGTAGGCATGGAAGTACTAGACAATTGAGGCAAGGCCTCGACTTTAGGCTTCCAAGGTAGGTTGCCTAATGCAGGAGTTGACTCGAGAATCTGATTCACCTCTAGGATAGACTGGTCAATATCAAAATCCTCATAATTAAAATGTGCCAGACATGACTCTAAAGGATCCTGAGACAGAATAAAAGGCAAAGCCTCCTCGACTGCATGGTCAATGACATCTACAAAAGAGCACTCCTCAAAGTGATGAGGGTGTGTTACAGCATGGTACACTTGAAGCTTAGCCTTCATATTACCAAATGAAACTTCCATGATACCCGACCGACAATGTAGGACTGCATTTGCAGTAACAAGAAGAGGTCGACCTATGATGACAGGAATTTGAGGTCTAGTGGTATTTACAGGCTCCATGTCTAGAACAATAAAATCGGCCGGAAAGACAAAAGACTCGATCTTAACTAACACATCCTGTAACACACCCCTAGGGACCTTGGTCGACCTATCGGCAAACTGTAACACGGTGGGTGTAGGTTTGAGCTCACCGAGCTCCATCTTCTCATACACAGAGTATGGAAGAATATTCACACTAGCCCCATAATCAATCAAGGCCCGGTCTACATAGTGACTCCCTAAGAAGCATGGAATAGTCGGAGTACCCGGGTCTTTACGTTTGACAGGGACGTGGTACTGAACCACAGCACTTGCTACATCCGAAAGGACCGCTGATTTAGCGAAATGCACACGCTCCTTGCGCTGCTGAGTACATAGGTCCTTCAAGAATTTAGCATAAGAAGGGATCTGCTTAATGGCATCTAAGAGTGGAAGATTAATGTGCACTTGCTTAAAAACTTCTAGCATTTCACTCAAAGACGCTCCCTTCTTCTTTCCTCTAACAGGCGCAACTAACGCCGATGGGAATGGAGCCTTGGGCACATAGGATGCCAATGGGTCGTCAGAATTAGAGGGAAAGTTATCCCTCTTAGGCTCACTTATTACCCCCTTCCCTTTCTCATTCTCACTCTTTTTCTTTTCACTCACTTCCCCAAGCTTAGGAACTCTAGACACATTCCCATCCTCATTAACTCTCTCCTCAACCTTATTATCAACAATTTTTCCACTTCTCAAAGTAGTGACCGCTTTTACCTCCTCATGATAGTGAGAGTCCTGTGAAGAAGAACTCTCAGCTAGGTGTGCTCCTTTAGGGTTATTAATGGGTTGACTCGGAAGTCTTCCCTCCTCTCGACGGCTCAGAGTAGCCGCGATTTGTCCAACTTGAGTCTCTAACTTAGCAATGGATTGTGAATGAGAGCTCAGGAGTTGACTATTAGCTTCTATGTTTTTCAGAGCTTTAAGAACTTGCTCTTCGAAACCACTACTTCTTTGGCTTTGAGGTGTTTGTGAAGGATGGACACTTTGATTTTGAGACTGGGACTGAAGGTGAGGTGGTCTATAAGGTGGGGCAGCATTAGAATTTCCCCCTTGGAAATTGGACCTAGGGGCTTGCTGATAAGTATTACTTGACCCTTGGAACTGGTTTCCTGTCCCTTGGGAAGGTTGAGACCACCGCAAGTTAGGGTGACTCTTCCATCCCGGATTATAAGTATTCGAGTAAGGATCATTCCTTGGGTTAGAGAACCCTTGGGCTGCATGGACCTGTTCCTGAACAAACTCGGGGTATTGAGGAGCCATAGGACACGACAGAGTGTCATGACTATTATCTGCACAGATGTCACACACCGCACTCACCGGAGTGACAGATGAAGGAAAAGTCCTAGGTGGTTGACCTTGAGCGGCAAGCAGTTGATCCATTTTCACAGACAATGCCGCCACTTGTTGGTTTATCACTGTGGTACTCTCTACCTCATAAACACCCTTCCTAGAATTAGAGGTTGAAGACGAACCTCTATCATTTTGATTCATCGAAGCCATAATGACAGAATCCTCACTGAGAATTTCGAATAAATCCCATGCCTCCTCGGCACTCTTCCTTAAAATAGCACCTCCACTAGCAGAATTCACTAGACTCTTATCCTTAGCACATAGACCTTGGAAGAAGGACTGGACAACTTGCCAATCAGGAATACCATGATGGGGACACAATCGAAGGAGTTCCTTCATTTTCTCCCATGACTCATGAAACGACTCACCCTCTCTCTGAACGAAATGGGTAATAGCATACCTCATTTGAGTGGTACGACCAATAGAGTAGAACCTAGCCAGAAATAATGTCTGAAGGTCAGACCAAGTGGTAACAGGCTCTGTGGTCCTAAGGGTGTTAATCCAGGTCTTGGCTTTATCTCGCAGAGAATACGAGAACAGAAGGAGTTTAATAGCATCAGCAGTGAGACCCTGAATTCTTATGGTGGAACAAATCCCTAAAAACTCAGTAAGGTGATCGTATGGATTCTCCCTATCCAACCCATAGAAGGTTGGTAACATTTGAAGTGTGGCATGACGAATCTCATACTGGACATTTTCAATATTAGGAATTTGGATGCAGGAAGGTGGAGTGAATGCACCAGGCATAAAGTGGTCTCTAATCATCCTAGGTGCTGGTTGGACTTGCTGTGGAACAACAACAGGTCGAGGTGGGTCTTGACCTTGGTTTTCCATTGGAATGACAAATTCTGACCCTAGATCGGGTCGACTCGCTCGAAGAGAACGTAAGGTACTTTCTAACTCTAGGTCAAGCGGTTGTAGGTCACAAGAGACAGACCTTCTACCGTGCATGCAAATAACCCCCCAGATGAATGAGATGCAATGAGTGAATTTAAGATATTATGAAAATATACTTGAGATGAGAAGATACTCCCCTCGGTCCCGATTGCTAATCTTTATGCGGTCCTATCCAAAACTTTG